>CAUYQG010137301.1:0-55489 GCA_963574415.1 Tarsius wallacei | reverse complement strand
CTCCTCATCTTCTACTCTTGAAACCTCTCAGAAAAGGTACATGGATTGCCTGAGCCCACGGATTCGAGACCCGCCTGGGCAACTTGGCGAGACCTCATCTCTACAATAAATAAAAAAAAATTAGCCGGGCGTGGTAGCGCGGGCCTGTAGTTCCAGCTACTTGGATGACTGAGGCGGAAGGATCGCCAGAGCCCGGCAGATCGGGGCTGCGGTGGCCGGGAGTGTGCCACTGCACTCCAGTCTGGGTGACAGAGTGAGACTCCAACTCAAAAAAAAAAACAAAAACAACAACAAAAAATATATATATATAAAGTAAGAAAATTTCAACTAACTACCAACTAATTATTAGTTTTATAGTTTCCCACCTTTTTATGTTTAGGATGTCAGTAATATTCTAAAGCTAGTCTTATATATTTAACAAGTGAATAATTTGGTTATTTTATTTTCTCTTCTTTTCATTATACTTTTCTATTTACATGTACAAAAGCACTTTATTTTCATTGTCGTCATAGGACCTTCCACTCCACAGAGATTTAGAAAATACAGATAGGGTTTATTAACTGACCATTACCTGTACTGAAATGTTGTTAACTTAGATTGAAACTTTAATTTTTAATTTTAATTTTTTTGTTTAAAGTAGTGTCATTCTATCCCAGACAGGTGCAGTCGCTGGCCCCATGGGGCTTGCACTCTGCTATGAGTGTTGTTTAAAAGCCAGGTGGCCACAATTAAATGCATCAATTAACATTTTAAAAATGGTTTTAATGATTATAAAAGCAATAGGTTGAGTCTTTGAAGAGAATAAAAAGAATGATTTGGATGTTTCATGGAAGGAAAAAGATAGTTTGACAAGAATTGCCTCCTCACAGCATTAAACTTTCCCCTCTTTTTGAGTTGGAGTCTCACTCTGTCGCCCAGACTGGAGTGCAGTGGCCGCTCCCGGCCACTGCAGCCTCGACCTTCTGGGCTCCAGTGATCCTTCCACCTCAGCCTTCCAAGTAGGTGGAACTACAGGCGCGCGCAACCACGCCCGGCTAATTTTTTGGTTTATTGTAGACATGAGGTCTCGCCAAGTTGCCCAGGCGGGTCTCGAACCCGCGGGCTCAGGCAATCCACTCACCTCGGCCTCCCAAAGCGTGGGATTACAGGCTGAGCCACCAAGCCCGGCCTGAAACTTCTTAAGGGAGGGCCTGTCATCTTCCCAATGCCACTTCCGTCTCCACTTTGGCTTATGTCACCTATCTCTCTGTTCTTAGTTGGGCTTTCTTGTCACTCCTCATGGCTCTCACTTTGTTATCTTTGTTCATCCTTACCTCCCCAGTGTCCAGGCCTCCTCAGTTACACCACTCTCTTTAGCATTCTGCCAACACTTCCTCCTCCATTGTCACTTGCTAATGTCACATTTCCTTGGGATTTTCCCAGGGGTACTCAATACTTGCTGCCATTTCCTCTCTTTTCTTCTAGAGTACTTCTGTTACCCTACTATCTCACTCCATGTATGGCCATCACCTCTGTAACCTCACAGCCAGCTCTGGCCAAGGAAAAATGTTCTTCCTCTTATGGGTCAGTCCTCTTGTATAATCACACTTTCTTCCACCCCATTACTCAGAATTGTTGTTGCTCACTCAGAAACGTCGTTCTCTGGGTCTATCTATGTACTTCCTTGCTACACGATTGAGGACCCTCCATAGCTCCTGGCTTCCTTTTGGTATTGTTCAGTCTCAGCTCATAACCTACCATTTCGACATTACTATTTTAGCATGAGATGGCCTTGACTTCTGTGTATTTGGCTTATCATTGCTCAGGGTGTAGAGTAAGTATTCTCTATGCCTGATACCTACATCACGAGGAAAGATAATAGCTAGTATTATATTAAGTGTATTAAGTGAGCATTTATTATGTATAGTAGACACTGTACCAGATGCCTAAGAAGCAACATCTCAGACAGTTCTCTCACCAATGTAAGGACCCAAGAAAATCATGTGACTTTTTGTTGGCATTATTACAAATTTAAGTTATTACTAGTCATTGTGTTTATTCCCCAGTAACCTTGTATATAAATCCCCACAGTAGTTGTTCTAAAACTCCCCACTCTCAACCCTCAATTCTTTTATTCTCTCTATTTTACTCTCAACGACTCTGCTGACTACAGAGCAGTTGTTGTTGTTGTTGTTTGTTTGTTTTTAACGTGTGAGATCCCTTCTTGAAGACCTTTCTAAATTCAAACTCTCATTTGTCCCATAGGGGGCAAAAGTGATGTGGGGGGAGTAGGAAGAGCTCTTCAGAGCCCTCAAATCTAGAAACATTGTAACTTAGGGATATCACAACCACTTTGATCGTGGAACCATGTCACCAGAAACTTTTTCTTATTATCTTTGCCCACTTATATAATGTTTTGCCAACTTCAAGGTGAATCTGCTTTAATGTTGCTTTTAATTTCCTCAGTATGATCTCTACTCTTTCAGAGTGCTCACTCAAATTAGTTGCTGCTTGTGATTTTTAGAAGATAGCTTCCTTATTTTGTGAGGATTTCCCGTAATGATCTTCTCTTTTTGTTTCACATCTCTTTACTCTCTCTTATTTTTCCCTTCTCTATCTCTCAATTCCCTGATCCTTTTTTATCACCTGGTCTCCCATTTTCCTTCTCTCTTCAGCTTCTGTTTAGCTAGTGTCTTTTCTATCTGTTGGTCTCTCTCCAACTCACATATTCAATCATTCATGGGTGCATCTGACAAATATTTATTGAGCACTGACAATGTGGAAGGTAAATTGACTTACCTCAAATATTGGTTTCATCGCCTCCTAGCTCGGAGATCTTGAGCAGTCCTTTAATCTCTGTATGCCTCAGTTTTCTAATTGATAAAACAGGAATAATAGTATTCCATCAATAATAAGTGTTAAGGTTTGTTGTGAACTCACTACCTTCGCATAAGTCTTAAATATTTTACCTGTATTAACTCGTTTAATTTCATAAAGCACTTTGACGTGATCCTGTTATTAATCCCATGTTTTGCAAGGTAATACATTTTTATATTCATAATAACACAGCTACCTAGAGGGTTAAGTGAGCCCAGTCATATAAAGTGCTTGGCAAAGTACTGGGTATAGAATGAATTTAGCTCTTATACTCAAAAACATTTAGCTGTTATAATTATTATTGTCATTATATATATTCCTACTTTACTACCCAGTAAGTGCTTAAAATATTGGCTATTGTTTTTATAATGACATGTAAGGTACTGTGCTAGTTGCTATAAGTATAAAAGATGTGTCAAATGTGATGACTAACTTTAAGAAAGTTACAGGATATTTTTAAAACTTTAAAATATAAGTCATCTCTTTCCCTCTACTTCTCTTTTCTCCTTCTACTCCTCCTTTTCCCTCCCTTCTTCCCCCCCCTTCCTTCTTCCTTTTCTTCCTTTAACTTTCTTCTTTGAGACAGGTAGAGTAGCACACAGATTCAGTATCCAGGATGCCTAACTCACTTAACATCTTGGATCCTGCTCTTTAGCTGGGTGACCTTTCTAAAATAAATTAACTTTTCTGTGCTTCAGTATTTTCATCAATAAAGTGGACCAAAATATGTCTTCCTTATAGGGTTATTTGGAATATGAAATGTGTTAATACATGCAAATCACAGAGAATAGTACCTGAGGATGGTAAACACAATGAAAGTGGTAGCTTGTTTTTGTCTATCTTTACTTATTTAACTGCAAATATAGATGTAATAAGTGGGGATTGCACTTTTTGTTGATGATATTTGATTATTTATTTATTTAATTTTTTTATTTTTTATTTTGAGTTGGAGTCTCACTCACTCTGTCACCCAGACTGGAGTGCAGTGGCATGCTCCTGGTCACAGCAACCTCGACCTGCTAGGCTCCGGTGATCCTTCTGCCTCAGCCTTCCAAGTAGCTGGAACTACAGGCGCGCGCTACCACGCCTAACTTTTGATTTAATGTAGAGATGAGGTCTCGCCAAGTTGCCCAGGTGGGTCTTGAACCTGCGGGCTCAGGCAATCCACTCACCTCGGCCTCCCAAAGTGCTGGAATTACAGGCTGAGCCACCGAGCCTGGCCTTGATTATTTATTAAATGTTATGTTCCCTGCTCCTAATTTTTAAAATTAAATATTTTGTTTCTCTTGAAAAAATTACTAAATTTAATATCACTGTGAATATTTTTTATAAAATAATGGCTCATATTTGAAAAATTCAAGATCATCACTAATACTGTATTAGGTATGGCATTTATTTAATGGCTTTTTTTTTTTTTAAGTGAGAAAGCAAGATTTATTGAGAGGACCGAGAAGCTCCCACAGCAGGAGGGGATGATGGCTTATTACATACTTAAAATCTTTTTTCTACAGGTCTCACTAGAAAGAGTTTCTGATCATTCCTTTAACTTTTCTCTAACAGTTTCATTCTGTTTGTGATTCCTACAGTGTGTCAGGCATGTTTTCTTGTTTGGTCATTTCCTTCTCTGAATTTCATTGACAAATTATGCCTACACTCAGTTTCAGCTTCAGGACAGAATTGGACAGACTGATGATTTTTGTGTGTGTACATGATTGGTATACATTTAATGAGTATTCACTAGGTCTGGGGTTACAAGAATGAGCAAAATATGCCATTTGTGGGTTAAGTTGATTACTGGGTGTAAGAGAGGCAGAAACATTCCTCATTTGGATTTGTCGTGGTTGGCACTATTTTAGGAGTCTAATCAAAATCCCCGGGGACCACCAAGAAGTTAATGTATTTTTTAGTCTACAGTGATATCATTTTATCACTTTGAGATTGGGCAAAATCTTTTTGGATGTAGAGGGGATAGCTTACTCAGTTAATTCATGGTGGGATTAGCCAGGTGTCAGGTCTAATCATCAGCATGTAGATTGTGGCTGGCCCTGGCACTAATATGTTTCCTCAAAGACTCAGAACATGGAGGGGTTGCAGGGGAGGGAATGGAGATGGTAGACAGCATGCAATCAGAACATTTTACATATTTCCCAGACAGAGAGCTTCTTTTTAAGCTCTCCAGTGATATCACCTATTCTCTATTTATTGCTCAGAATTTCAGTTCTGACTAGAGCAGAATCTCTGCTTAATTATAACTCTATCAGAACTATTATTAAATTCGAATGCACCTGCATAGTTTCCTTATCACAAAAATAATTTAGATTAAACTGTCAGGGTTTGACCTTCTCACAGAATTATTTGGATTATTATCCAAGACCCCAATTTTCTAGCCCAGTGTTTCACAAAATGTGGTCAGTGGATTACTTGAATGCCATTCCAGACAAACCGAATCATAAATTTCATAAAATTTTATGCACAGTGATCTTGGAGAACGTACACAGACATCTGCAAAATAAATTAGAGGCCACTGAGCTTTAATGGCCTTACACTTAATTTGGCAAAGCAAGTGAGAAAAAAATAGATCTTAATCAGGACCCCAATATGCCTTCAAAGAATCAAAATAATATTCATTGTATAGTTTTTAACATAAGCAAAGTTATCCTCTTCTAATTTATTTGTTTGGTACCACCAAGTTAAAACACAAAAGCTGTTAGTGAATCTGCAATAATTAAATTATCAAGTCACTGTTTCATCTAAGTGCATATCCTTGATGGTTTACTGAGAAAACATTTTATTTTCAACCAACATCACAAAATGCATGTCATGGAATCATTAGTGATTAGAGTTAATACAACTTAGTCTCTACAACTGGAGGACAATTTAAATATGAAAATATAACTGACCTCTGATTTCTGAATGCTCCTTGTATTTTGTATTTTTATCCCTTTGATTTCATTCATCTGGAATATGTCTTTCCCTTCCTCTCTTAAACTGACCCATCTTTTAAGATCCTACTCAGGATCTTCTATGATCTTTCTCCCTTTTGCAGGGCCTCCATGGCAACAGTAGTTCTTATTATTTATTTAATAAGTAATCATCTGCCATTTTGTGAAATTGTATCTCTTACTTCTGTAAATTGATGTTTACAATCTTATTTTAAACATTTTACATGTTTATACCTTATCTCCCTAACTAGCAGTCTACCTCTTTATTTCTCCAGTAATGCCCACCACGGTGTCTCAAGCACAGTACATGCTCAGTAGCAAATATTTAGTAATTTGAGATTTATTCAATTCTGGTAGGCTAAGGGAGGAAAGAAAAAAATCAACTATGCCACAGAGAACTTGAAAAGAGCCAAGACGGGGCTGAAAGTCCACTGAGTTAGGAATACTATTTTAAGTCTCTTAGGTTTAGGGGAAACGTCCACAGAATAATTGAATTAAAGGAATACATTTCTCCCTCATTTCTAAAGCTTTCAGAAAAATAGGTGCTCAGACTTATTAAAAATACTTTGTCTTAATGCATTTATCTGTGCATATATGTGCAAATGTAAGTTTATATGCAAGCATATATAGAAATATATGTATACAAACACACATACAAATAATATATAATACACACACATACACATATGTGCAAACACCCTAGCTTTCAATAGAGAGGAGAGAATATAACTAACACTATGGTTAGTTTTGCAGTTTAGATTGGAAAAATTCCAAAGCACTTACGGGACTCTGCTGCCTTAAACAGGCTACTCTGCCATATGGCAGTTTTACTACTGTGGTGGTTTGGTTGTAATTGATTTATTTTAGATTATGATAATATACTCGATAGTCCATTAACAAAGTGACTAAACTAGGTTCTTGACTACTGGGTATGCTCCTGTGTAAAATTTAAGACATTTGTTTTTAGATTTTGGTTTCAGTATTTATTTCTGTTGCTCTTAGCTTCTGTGGTTGTATATATAAAACTCCTATGCCAGGAAAAACGTTGTACAATGGGCATGTATTATGAATCACTTTGTTTTAAGATTGACAGAACGTTATTATGTTGACGGTCTTCAGTTTTCAATCTAGCATTCAGCCACAACTTGTTCTCAATTACCCATGTTGACAGTGGTCAGGGACGATATAAATCCAGTATGAATGAGGTAACTTGATTTCAACCAACAACTTAAAGCGTTATCAACATTTTTAACTGAGTTGCAAATGAAAAGCAAAATTAGAAGACTTGTGATTTTCCTTCTTTATTTTCTCCCTTTTCGTTTTGTGTCTCTTTGTAAGATCATTGATAAGTACAAAAATGAGTAAGAAGCAACCACCTTAGAAATGATAATCCCTTAAATATTTAAAAAACGATATCTTAATGGATAATTTATACCATTTGTCTTCTTACAATCTAATTTTATAGTCAATTATTAACTATTACCCATGAGCTAATATGCAGTTACATAATCATTTGCAAACCTAATAGGTGAATATTTAAAACAAAGCCATTAAAACCATCTTATGATTAGGTGAGTGTAGATGTGGGAGAGTGTGGCTTTAAAAATATACATCATACATGAATATTCCTTCTCTCAACTCAAGCATAACAAACAGCTTTAGCTTCTTCTTCTTCTTCTTCTTCTTTTTTTTTTTTTTTTTTGCCACAGCTTCCCAGGCTATTGCCCTCAAAAAACTCACCTCCTAAGCCTTTGAGTTTCTCCAAAGCACCTTATTCTGTGATTCAGTAGTCTGTATCAATCCAGTCCAAATAAAAGAACATCCATATAGGCAAATAAAATGTGGATTTAATACAAAGTTCCTGATTTATTGAAAAGCACTGGCTAAAAGTACTTCATTTCTTTTACTGCTGCAATAAAGAGAGTTTACAGTTAGTAACATATAACATAGAGGAGTGACAAATTTGGTACTTAAAAAATATTTAGGTTAAAAACAACCCTGTCATCTCTACTAAGTCATTTTTAGAGTGTAATCATTTTAATTCTTCCCTCTCTAATTTTATAACCAAGAGACAACCTTTCCAAGGAAAATCCCTAACCTCTTATAAAGATCCTCTCTGCTTCTCATTGTTGTGACTCTCAACCAATGATTAGTTTGAAGTTATGTTTGACCTAGAAATTAGGAAATGCTTTGGTGCTCCCTGTTGGCACCCTGTTCACATAAATAAATACCATCAATTCTAAACAACTTGAATGTACAAGTTTGACATTTAATCTTGGAATTTTTTTTTTTTAAATCAGTAGCTTCCAAAAATGAGTCTTGAAAAGACAAATTAAGAAAGTGGTGCTTAAAATGAGATTTACATCATAAATACGTATGCAACTTTAGAAAACAACACATAACCAGAGCTATAGAGTCAGAATTTCATGGTGTAGCATGGGTGATCTTGAATTTTTGAAAACCTTCACGAGAGATTTTGGTGTCCATTTAAGAGTCACATCAAAAGCATTTGCCATAAATATATATTCTGGATAACTGCTACTTTGCAGGGCAAATGTGACTTTTAGTTGCTCTCAGAGCCATTTGATGACCACCCATCACTGCCCTGTAGTCCTTTAGAGGATGTCTTCTCTCGTAACACTTTCCATCCTGGAGGTTAGCGTCCTGGGCAATTTTCAGACTTATCCTAACTGACTGGAAGCCAGAAGCTTCTCTATGATGCTTCTCATATTACTACTGATAGTGAAGATCATATAGAACCCATAATAGGCAATTTAAATTCATTGAATGAATGTACAATTTAACATATTGCATTTTTTTCATTTAAAATATCCTTTTAAAAAAATTACCACACTCAAACAGTTATTTGGATGGAGTGTGGGGTGGAGGATTGGAGGAATTCGAGATGGGGCTAGGGTGGAGGGTGGTCACTGGACGCACTATAGCTTTCAAGTGTGAGTCCCATCCTAGCACAGGCCTCTTTGGGTTCAGTCAGTGAGGAACTGAATATTACAAATACTTGCAAACTCTGTGTTTGGTCTTCATTTGTTATCTTAGCTATGCAGTTGTACTGTTTACATGGACAAATGGAAAATTTTTTAGTAATAAAAACATAACTCAGTGGCACAAAAGTATTAAAGATTTTTTTGACAAGGTATGTATTCAGCTGGCAGTGAGATTTTTTGGTACATTTTTCAAGAATTTGGGAAATTGGCTAACTTGGGTTTAATATTGAACCACAGTGAAATAATTTGTCAGCTGATTTCTTTTGGACAACAATCATATGGACAGGGAATAAAAAACTACCTAAAGATTTACTAAATTAAATAGTATTTTGTGAGGGAAAGAAATAAAATGCTTTCACAGAAAAAATACCTAATGATTTTCTAGCCATGTCTTCTCCCAAAACATAGTTATTAGTGATGATCTGGGAAAAGATATTATGACAGTGTTTTTTTAATGTGAATTTATATTAAGAAATGGATCTTCCATTCTACCAATGTGGAAATTTAAGTCCAAATAATTCACATGTCTTTCTCAAGGTTATATAATGAATTAGTGGCATATCTAGGCCTAGAAACTGGATCTGAGTTTTTCTGCTTCTGGGTCAGTCAGGATTAAGCATTATATTCATTACTTCTTTCCTTCATGCACAGTGCATTTGCCTCAGTGAAAAGGATTGTTTAGTTTTAGCTACAGAGGAAATGAATTTTTTCAAGACTAGGAATATGGAACTCTGATCCAAATTTGCTAAACAACAATGAGTCATTTGATATAACTGCTTCATTGTTTTCCTAATTAGACATCTTCCTTTTTACACACTGCTGGTCATGGGAATTGAAGCTCAAACACCTTAGTCCAGGTGGTAGCATGCAGTTCCTATATTTTCTGGCAATGTGGTTTTCACATAATTGCGTTGACTTCTCTAGTATAATGTTTCCTCACTTACAGCATCATTTATCGATTAAAACCAATGAAAAGATTGAATGATAATGTATTTTGAATTTCCTGTGTAAATTATACTGAAAAAAAATGCAATGCAGATGTTGTTTACAAATGTAAGTTTCTGCTTATCTAACTCAATGTTTAAGAATGAAACTTGTCAAAATAATTGATCGTCATCTCCTCTCCCTATGATCTGGTGAGACTCTAACCAGACTTATACATGCTAAGAGCAAGGTCAGCTAAATAATACATTTCTTCATAGTCCTGATTCCTTCTGGGAATTATCTGGACCTATTGATAGCAGGATTTGACAGTCACTCATCCTTCTTAATGATACCTAACTTTATGTTATTTAATTCTGAGTTAAATAAGAGTCTTAGAAATGGAAGGTACTTTGAAACAAAGAGAAATGTGGATCCTTAAACCTTATCCTTGTAAATTTTAATTCTGTAAGTGTAGAACGGGGCCTGGGAATCTACATTTTTCATAGACACCTCTTCGTTTGCTGGCTCGGGTCATTCAAGATGACCATCAGCTTGGGTTTGAGATGAAGTACCTTAGAAGCCATGGCTTTCTTCAGACTTCTGACCAGTATCCAGTTATCCTCTTCCAACAAGGTACCCATCTTGATGAGGTTTTTTTGGAGCACACCTAAAGTATATCCCCAGTTTTGGCCCCCAAAATATTTTACTAAGAATAAAGAAGGGAACAAAGATAATTCATGTATTTTTCCTCTTTTCTTATTACTCTTTATAATCATGAAACATATAGTCTAGAAAAAATATTGAAATATTTTTACCAGAAAGTATAACTTTCCCTTTTTAGTGTTTTTCTCAGAGGTCACAAAAACCTGAAATTTGTATGATGTTTTTGGCTGACCTGATAATGGTGAAGTCTCTGATTTGCCTTATTCTGAGTTTAATTTTACTTTGTCCCAATATTAGGGTATTCTGATTGAGGTTTAAAATTGAGAATGATTCTTGGAAACTTCATGTCATTATGAGAAAACCAACAAAAAACATGCAGGTGTTTCATTTTATTTTATTTCCTTCGTACTATCTTTCAGAAATATTAATATATTTATTAAAATCAGTTATTTTTACTTGTCCTAATAGTCTTTGCATTTTTTTAGACTATAAAATCCTTGAGGGTAGGTGCTTTTAAAAAAATGTAGATGTAACTTCCTTCTGGCTCCCAATTCTATACCTCATACACAGAAGGTAATGCCAAAAGTACTAATTCTTCCAAGCAATTTAAATAATGTGGTAATATCTATAATTATTTTTAAGGTAAATGCAACTTACTTAAAGCCTGTGCAACCATTGAAATATTTAACACTCCCCTTGTAGAAGCACAATGGTTAGAAATCAGCCATTATAAACAAGGAGGAAATTGTTGGAAGAACTTGTTGCATTTCTGTTTTTACAGTTCATTGGCTCCATTGTTTTTGGAAATAAAAAAAAATGTTGAACATTTCAGGAAAGAAAAGTCATTAGAAGCTCATTTGTCTAAAAGAATTTACAGTATTGGTTTTCTATAATGTGAGATATGTTGTGAAACCTGTTTACAAAAATCATGACTTCATGCTCGGTGGGCTTTTTTTTTTTTTTTTTGGAGGGGGAGGAAATGATAGCTACTACTTTGCCAGACCTGAAATGCAAAATTCAACCTATTTTTCTGTGTATCAGATATCACGCTCATGTTAAAATCTTTTTCTGTTTCAAAGTTGCTTTTATTACATTGTATAAATCAAAGCACTGAAATGCTAGTGATACTCATTGAGCATTAAATATGTAATGGTAGGTAACCACACACTAAGCTTGATTATTACCGTGATAATCTTTTGAGGGTGGGGGATTGTGGTAGTACATTGTTTTCTTGTCAGTGGCTTTCCTCATAAGTAGCGGCACTTAGCTTCAATTGACTAATGCAAATTTTAAATTTGCCTCATGATTTGCAGGGGAGCCGGAAGCAACCATATATCTTATGCCTTGGTTTCTGAACTGCATGGTGTTTGAAAGAAAAGAGCAATATATATCCAGGGAGCATTGATACCTTATCTAATTTGCCACTTCTTTCTTTCTTCCAGAATCATTTCATCTTCCTATGCCTGCATTCATGCACGTATCTTCCACTTACACGGCAGTTATATAGCACAACTCTGTGCCTACGAATATAACTATATCTAAACAATCTCAGGTATTGTCACCAGTATCACTGTAGATTCCAGGTGTTGTGTTACCTCAGAGAAAGTAAATTATGTAACGAGCAATTTCTACTTCTTCTTTTTACTTAAACCCTTAATATCAACTAGACTTTTATCAAAAAGTATTTTTGGAGCTCATACAAGGGTAGAGTACTACACTAGAATGCAAAATTCATTTAAGAAAAAAGGCAATTTTCGCAAAAGTTGAAAAGATCCTTTTGCCAGGAGAAGAAATATTTTCTTAAGTAATAACTTCAAGTCATACATATTTTCTGACTTATGAAGTTATGGTACATGGGTTTATTTTTTTTTTTAAATCCGGTTTACAAAATAAGTGGTAGCAAGTGTTACAGTAAGAGTTATTTAGTATGGAATTGGAGAACAAGGTACATCATACTTTCAGAGTAAGAATAATATTTCTGAAAAATTGGGCTTTCTTTAATTTCTTTTCTTTTTCTCTTTCTTTCTTTGGCCAGCAAAGTTTCAAACAAAGTTTATTAGAGAAAAACAAAGAGAAAATAAGCGAGACACGCCAGAGAAACCACCTGTTTCCTTTAATTTTCATTATTTGTTTTGCCCCTGTGTTAGTCTGCTTGAGCATCCATAACAAAATACCTTAGACAATGTGGCTTAAACAACAGAACTTTTTTTTTCACAGTTCAGGAGACCCAAGACCAGGGTACCAGCATGTTTTGGTTCTGTTGAGGGCTTCCTTCCTGACGTGCTCACATGACATCTCCTCAGTATGTGCACATACAAAGAGCAGGAGTCCTGGTCTATTTTCTTCCTCTTAAAGGACTCTAATCTTGTTGGATCAGAGTCATACCCCTATGAGTTCATTTAACCTGACTTCTAAATACTGTCCCAATGGGATTAGGACTTCAACCTGTGAATGTTGACTAAACACAATTCAGTTTGTAGCAACCACTAATGAATTTCCTCAGATAATGACATCAATAGAGTAAGAATGTGTCTTAAGTAAGTAAGTAAGCAACTAGTTGGTACCCAGATAAGAATCACACAGCCGTCCCTCTATTGCAGTCAACTCTATTAGGCCCAGACTACAATAGTCTATTTTGGGTGTAGTCACAAACTAACTCAGATTAGTGTCTGCAGGAGCACTAACTCACTCAAGCTCAAAACAACATCATCAGCAACAACAACAACTTATTGGTACAAATAAGGGGAAAAATCTCAATTTGAATTTGACTTCATAGTTCTCAGCCTTTGGGCTGAGTGGATGGGCAGTTGTCAACATTACATGTATGCACTGAAATAATGTTTCCCTTATTATTAGGGGCAGGTTCTATTATATCAAACATTTTAATTTGGTTGTTCAGATTGTCTAATGTTTTTCTGTTTGATTTACTAGTTATGGAAAAAAAGATATTTAGCTCTTCCATTATAAGCACGGATTTGTCAACTTTTCTCTTGCATTTCACTAACTTTTTGCTTTATGTGATTTGAGGCTATACCATTAAGTACATGTAAGTCAATTTTTATTTTCTAGTGAATTGTTAATTCAATAATTATCTCATTACTTTCTCTATCCTTTGCAACGATTTTTTGGACATTCTGGTTTACTCTGATACATTATTTTTTGTTTAACTCTGATATACTATTTTTCTCTACTTCCCTTTTCTCAAATGGAGAACATTTCTCTTTTATTTTCTTTTTTAAGTGTACCTGATGATTGTAACATACAGGCAGATTTTTAGAAATTTAGACTCAGATGCTTTGTCCATTAACTGTGAATTTTCTTCTTTGCCATTACTGATTTGTTGTCATTACATTATTTATTTTTATCATATAATAATGTATATTGCCGGGCTCGGTGGCTCAGCCTGTAATCCCAGCACTTTGGGAGGCTGAGGTGAGTGGATTGCCTGAGCTTGCGGGTTTTGAAGATATTGACTGAAAATAAAAATGTCTTATGTGCTTTTAGAAAGATTGCCATTGTAGCCACTTTGTAATGGAGTGTAATCCTGGATGATGTAGGTTAGAATACTAAAGCAATAATCTTGGCAAAAGATGATGAGAATTTAAAACAAGGCAGAAGAAGCAAAATTCAAAAAGAGGGAACAGCAACTAGAGACATTAAAGTTAGAGAAACCTCAGGATTTTGTTATAGATTTTGAGAGCCATGACAAGAGAAAGAATTGTAAGAAAATGTGAAAATGTGGGCTATTGAGGAAAAGGGACCCTACAGAACTCTGGTATTTAAGGATACATCAGGATAAGAGGATCCAGCCAATAAGAATGAAAAGAAACTATCAGAATGACAGGAGGAAAACCAGGAGAGGAAGTGATTTAAGCTCCTTTTTGTAAAAATTTAAAGCATTACTGATAAATTATGACTTATGCTGACCATCTATTTGGCTAAGCATGGCCTGATTTAGATACTGGAGCAAGTTCCATAACACAGAGATCCATCACCTGAACTTTGGATGACTCACTTGAAAAGCTGGCCAGGGGATGAGAAAATGGAGGCATCTTTTTTTAAAGCTTTTCAGAAATGGATCTTTCTGATTGTCATTTTTCCTTCTGCCTTACTCATAATCCTACTTTTCGAATTGAGAAGGCAATAATCTCCTAAGAAGTCACTTGAACCTTATGGAATGGGCTCTGTTACTCAGTAAGCACCTTACTAGATGTCTAGTCCTAATATTTTAGTGTTGCTACTTGAGACATAATGCATAAGTATTCTTAATATATGTGTGATGAGTGACTGATCTTTGAACTTAACCTGTAAAATGTTCTCAAAAGAAGTTGCCTTATTTGTGATGTGTGTGTGTATGTGTATCCTTTAATCAGTCTGGTGTAACAAAGGAATCTAGATGAAAGGGGACCCCCAAAACCTGGAATTATCTTTTTTTCTTTTTGGTGGGTGAGCCCCTTAAAATACAGGCTTCTCCTGCTGGGGAAGTGTTCTAGGAACCCATCAACATCAGTGTACTAGCTAGCATTGTTGTGGGAGGCTGTATTCTGCTTCAGTGAATTTGTTACTGGAGATTCTTTTAACACATTTGCCCATTTCATGATAGGTTATTTATAGGTGCACCTGCACACTGCTGAGTGTTAAGCAGCTTTTTTTTTTTTTTTTTAATCAAAAAAGACATGACCCTGGTGCCCAACCTTCCCTATTGATCTGATCTCACCCCGGAAACTTTTTTGGTTTCCCTGGATGAAAAAAGTCCTCAAAGGGAAATGTTTGTTTTGCTGATATGGAAGAGGTGAAACAAAACCAACAGAAGCACTAAAAGGCATCAGAATTGACAAGTTCAAAAACTGTTTTGAGCAGTGAAAAAAAAAGCATCTCAACAATAGGTGTATTGCATCAAATGGAGAGTGCTATGAAGGTGACTGAAGTGTAAACATGTAAGAATAAATACTCAGTTTCTTGATACATGAATTCCAGTTTTGGGATTCTCTCTCATATGTTTTTTTTTTTTCCTCCTAGAACTTTGAAGAGTTTAAGTAATTTTGCTCTTGGAAGATTGTTTCTGATAATTGTTTTGTTAACTGTTCTAGGCATTTGGTTTTATTTGAGAAGTATAGGAACTAGATGTTAGTTTTCTTAAACTCTAGGGATCCTTTACTATAAACACCAAAGAGCACTGGAAAAAAATCATTAAAATTTACAGCATATGAACAATAACTTTTTTTTTTCACTGAATTGAGTGAGTGCATAGTAGTCTTTAGAAATTTCAAATTCAGGGGTACCAACACATAAAGCCAAATTAACAAGAAACTGATATATACAATAAAAATGCCAGTTTATATGTTTGCAATGAGAAATATGACTGTCAGATGGCCCAGAGATTCATGTTAGTCTGTCTATGATCTATCTGTATATTTTTTCTGTAATCAAGCTATATGTGAAGTCAAATTATCAGAAGGATGTTTTGCAAGGTTGTGATCAAAATTAGGTATAGTCACATTATACTCATATTTGATTGTATACGCTTTGGGGGTTTATTTCTTTCTCTTCACAGTTAGAATATACCCACAAGTCTGACGAAGTGTTCATGGCAGTTTGTGAGGCACCCTCTCCATTTGTTTTTTCATGTATGTGTTTCAAAGCTGATTAATTCATCTTCTAAGTGTGTTCCTAAAATTTATATGCAATATGTTTTATTATACATTTAACTTTTCATTTATTCATTGTTTGTTTTCCCCATTAGAATGCAAGTTTCATAATTTTCCAGATCAGAGATCAGCAAATGATTTTGTAAATGGCCACTTCAGAAATATAAACTCTGCCATTGTGCAAAAGCAGCAGTAACCCATTTGCAAATAAATGGGCATGAATATGTTCTAATAAAGTTTTATTTACAAAAGAAATAGGCGGGCTAGATATTACTTACCAAAGGATACAACTAATTATCTCATCTTTTTTTTTTTAAGCCCTTAAGAATAGAATATTAAGGAATATCACCTCCTAGCAAGTTAAAAATGTTTGTAGGTGTTTATTTTGCTTCAGTTTGAATTTATTATTAAACTGAAATGGTGCTATTATCTCTATACGAATTTTTTTTAGCAAAAGTTTACCATTTTATAATTTAAAATGCTATATGTGGTTATTTCTACATAAGTAGCAATAGAAAAACACCAACAATCTGTAGTCCAGAACAGAAGTCTCTTGTTCCTTAGGGTAGCAGTTAAGCCACAGTTAAAGATACCTGTAACTTCAGAGGGATAACTGTGCTTCCATAAATTTTGGAAACATATGTACCAATATTAAATTTAAATGAGTGACGCTGAGCTAATTCTGAAAACAGAGTCCAACTTTTGTTGTAGCATTTTATTTTCATATTTCTAAAATGAGCAATTTAAAAAGAGGAATGCTTTCTAACATATATTTAAATCCTTAGTTTGAAGACTGGAGCCAGGCCCATGGATATGGATGAGTAAATAGTGCTTACTTGAGTGAATGAAATAAAAAAGAAACTTTCCTATCTAGTATAAAATGATGTGTACAAACTAAAGTACTTATATATCTTAAGATTACATACCAAAAGCATTTTCTCATAATAATTAATCAAAACTAAAGACTTAAAAAGATGATATTTTAAAGTATTTTTTCAAAATTTTTCTTTTGGAATAAAGTAATGTATTGAAAAAATCATCTTTATATTAAAGATATAAATCCCAAGATCACTGCTCTTGATATTATGCAAATGTTGAATGTCTTTACAAATATTTGAGTTTTTTTATTCCTGTCATCACCCACAATAACACTCTTTTGTATTTGGCTGGCATGTATATTTAATTGGAAATTGCCTACAATTTGGAATTCTGAAGACCATTTTAACCAAAGAACTGTTTTACTCTGATTAAGCCGCATTGTATCTTACTCCTGCTCGTGAAGTCTCTTGCCCTCAGCCCTGTTTCCTTTCACCTCTTGGTCAAAGAACTGCATCATTTCATAGTGAGAAGAGTACATTAAAAAGCACAATAATAATAATAATAATAAATGTTAATCAAAAAACTGCATGTGTCTTTCTGATTGTGCCAGTGTTGTGGTATTCAATTATGCAATTTTCATTGGCATATTAATCATCTTTTCAACAAACAAGCCTGCGTTAATTAAAGCAAACCATGGATAAAGACATGTTGCCGGATCATCATTCCGTTTATCACAGTGCACAGGCTGGCCGTTAAGTAAATTCCGGACTGTGAGATGAATTTCAATGTTGGCCTCATCTTTGTTGTTGTTGTTGTTGGAGTTTGAATGCAACTCATCTAACAAGAATAACAACAAACTTCAGACTTCACAAGAGAGAGATGAATTTGTTCATAATTAATGGTGAAGAAAGAAAGAAAGAATAGCTGTATCTTCATATGTGGAATTGGAAAACTTGCATCCAAATAATTTTTGATGATTTCCTATCCCCCCCCCGACATTAAGTGCCAAAAGGACAGGATAGGATAGTGAATTTATTTCCTTACGGCCACCTTGCAAAAAATACTATTGGTAAAGAGTGAGTTAGTTGTTATAGCTTATATGCAAAAATCAGTGCTTTTTGAGAAGAAGGTATGGTGATGTGTAATATTTGAACATATGGAACTTTGGTCTGTGAATTTTAATTAAAATAAAATATTTATTGGAACTTCAATACAAGCCATTACACTCTCAGGATGCCAAACTTAACTGCAAATGTCCTCAACTCATAATTTAGGAATTCTCAATTCTCCTTTATAAGGAATTACTATAGTAGCTCCAGTCTTTCAAAGCCTGCAAGCATCAATAATAGTCATTATGGAGGGGATAAATCAATTCAAAACACTGTGCTCAAACAAAGAAAATCAATATATTTGCTATTTTACTGCGTATTTGTGAGCTCCACATAAGACAGTAAATAAAATTAACCTTAAGACACTGGTCTCTACAAATGCATTCATTGTTTGTGCTTCTTAAATATATAGAATTTCTACATACTGATTATCTGTACGCCAGTTACATCTGTGTTTCTCCAACCTTCCAGATTTCTGACAATCTTTACTGAAACTCCACTAAAGTCAATAGCTGCCAAAATCCCAGATTACCACTAGCACTGAGAAAATGGTATTAAACTTTCTAAAATATGTGAACCTGGAAAAATGCTACATAAAATAGCATATGTAGGAAATACTCATACATTTGTTTCTCTTCTTAATTAAGAAGAAAAATATATATTGCTTTTTGGGAAAATGACATCTGTGGGAAAATAGCCTTACACATAAAGGCCAAAAAGTATCTGTCAAATACAGCAAAGGTAAGAAATATTTCAGTACCATCAGACTAAAAAGATGTTGTGAGATTTTATTATTTGCTTACAGCTTTATTTGACTCAAGACAGTAATTGTATTTATTTAATAGAGTTGTTGAGTAGTAAATATAATGGTACACATAAAATTCCTGGCATATGATAAGCTTTCATTGAACAATACTGGCTAACAATGATTATAATTAGATGAAAAACTTCTGCTCTAAAGTGAATGCAAATAGATATAAATGAGAATTTTTATAGATTTTATTTTTTTAATGCAACATATACTTTCAATACTACACAGTAAAATGAACACATATATAGTATTTAATGCCCTACATTTGCAGTAGTTGGGGATGTTCTATGGACTTGCTTCCTAATGTTGTATAGTATTTTTTGTGTATCTTAAAATTGTTTTAAATTCAGAGTTGACTTGAGACTTCTATCATTTCCCCTTCATGGAAGAAGCATTTATAAAAATATAATATGGTAGAAGTTAAATGGGCTGGAATATGTCTGACTTTGGAAATGCAATACATTTAGTTATTTTATTTTGACGACTTTCATTTCCAAATCAAAATTTTATTCTTACAGGATGTAAGTTGATCTTAAGACTTCCAGTTATGAGCTTGGCCTCATAAGAGTTTTTGAGCTTCTCTTCCTTTTGGCATCCCCAAATTTAACTTAGCAACTGCCTCGTGTACAAAGAGAAAGAATTCTTGTAGGTGCTGCTAGAATTTCTGGTGGTGGGATATGGAAAGCATCCGATTCTTTTTTGGAAAAGCAGGTGCTTAAAGGCAACAGTTATTTCCAGATTGAACCCTGCAAGAAAGGAGAAGATGAAGTCCACATTCTTTAACACTTCATGCCTTGCAATGTGGATCATCTTACCTCATGCTACTCAATACACACTGCAAGTGACAGGAGAAGTACTTCTGCTCCACCGGTAACATCATCTGATGACATCATGCCAAAGTTGTGACAGATGCTGATTGTAGACTGTGCTTACAAAATTCTCTCACCTCGGTCTCAGTTACACGTGGCAATTTTAGCCCTCAATTCCAACTTTGGTGTTCTAAACCACCTTTTACTGTAGGCCCTTAACGATGTACCTTCCATAGATAGATCTATCAGTAGACAGGCAAGCAGTTAATATGGTCACTGATTTAATTACTATCTTTTGTCTCTCATTTCTATTACAGCAAACTTCTAAAATTTCTCTCCCTATTCACCCTCTTTATTTTCTCTCAATTATCCCATACTATAGTAACAAATTTCTCAATTTTAAGAATGTTCTTAGCCGGCTCCGTGGCTCAGCCTGTAATCCCAAGTTTTGGGAGGCTGAGGTGAGTGGATTGCTTGAACCCGAGGGTTCGAGACCCACCTGAGCAACTTGGCGAGACCTCATCTGTACAATAAATAAATAAATAAAGCTAGCCGGGCGTGGTAGTGCGTGCCTGTAGTTCCAGCTACTTGGAAGGCTGAGGCAGAAGGATCGCCGGAGCCCAGCAGGTTGAGGCTACGGTGGCCGGGAGTGGCCACTGCACTCCCGTCTGGGTGACAGAGTGAGACTCCAACTCAAAAAAAAAAACAAACAAAAAAAGAATGTTCTTGCCCGCTTAATCCAAAGGTCACTTACCCCTTAGCTTATCTGACCTCCAAACGACAATATCCTTCTTAAAATTATCTTCATGTTATTCTGGTTGTCCTTTTCTTTCCCATCCACTTGAGGGCTCCTGGTGCTGGTGTTCCACAAGATTCTCTCCTCAGCCTTGGCTTCTCCTCACTCTTCCTATGCTTTCTGGTGATCTCACTGATATCTAAGGAGTCACCAAGATGGTGCCTTTCAAATACATAGCTTTAGCCCAGAGCACACTTCTAAGCTGCTACCATAAACATAACCCCCAATCATCTCAAACTAAACATATATAAAACAAAATTTTGTAACTTCCCTTCCAAATATCAGCTACTCCTTTTACTTTTAGTGAAAGCCATCACCATCTATTCGGTCCCCAAGCTAAAAATCCAGTTATCACCCTCGGCTTTTGGATATCCCTCTTTCCCTACTACCTTCCACATCTGACTCTGCAGAAGTTGTCTGTTTTCTCTATTGAATCTGTCTCTGTCCCCAGAGTTTTTTTTTCATAAGAGCCATTATCATTTTTCCCTTTGAATTTACCATACAAAACTACGCCAGATCCTTTGATTCCAAGCCTATGTGCCCTTTGCCTATAACGTTCTTCTATAATTTTGACCTCTCACATTGTACCTTTATCTGGATCAGTGACTCTCACAATGTGATCTCTAGACCAGCAACAACAGCGTTACCCGAGAAATTCTTAGGTAACACCTCAGATCTACTGAATCAAAAACTCTGGGAGTAGAACCAAGCAATCTGGTTTAGTAAGCCTTTATGGAAATTCTGTTATATACTAAAACTTGAGAACAATTGGTTTAGGGCAGAAGTCAGCACATTTTGTTGTTGTTGTTCAGGTCTATACAGTAAATATTTTAGGCCTTATGGGCCAAGAGGCAAAATAAAGGATATTATGTGGGATCTTATATAAGAAGTGAAAAAGACAAATGTCTACAAAATTTGTATTGAAGAATTTCAAAACCTTATTTATATTCACATAATTTGATTTTTAATAATAGACACATATCGCGAAATATTATTCTTCTACTGCTTTTTAAAATCTGTAAAAATGTGAAAATAATTCTTAGCTCATGACTGTACAAAAAGGCAGTGTTTCAGATTTGGCCCTTGGGTTGTAGTTTGCTGACTCCTGACCTGGCCTCAGCCATCACTAGGTCCCAGCAGTCCTGTGTTTATCATAGCATTGAACATCTTGTTTACTTTTTAGTCATTTATTTGTGTGTCCCTCTTCTTCACTGCATTTTAATCTCCTCGAGGGCAGTAATTACATTTTATTAATCTATATGTCATCAGCAGAAGTATAGTGCCTGGTCAGTAAACATTTGTTCAGTGGATATAGGAAAGGATGAATACATTGGAAAGCATAGATTGCCATTTTTGTGAATCTTCTGCAATTTACTTGATATGATTTTTAAATATTTTCTTTTATTTGTAGGTGTTTACTTTTCTTATTCCTGACTTATAAATATCTAAACAAAAAAATTCATTTTATTTATTTCTTTTTCTTCTTTTAAGGGCATCTCTACTTTCACTCATCCTTTACTCCACATAAGGTGCAAAATTGGCACTTTTTATAGTAAGTGCCATTTTTTTTCAGTTAACATTTCATGGTTTTGTTGCTGAGAAAGAAGAGGAAATGGATATTGACTCCCTGCCATATTTGGGGTTTTAGTTTAAGGTTGTTCTTACTCTTGAATAACTTTCACCATCAATTATACTGTTTCACTGAATTTCTTAGTCACAGGCTGTTTTGATCATGCCACTCTATTTTTTAAAGTTTTTAATTTGAAATAATTTTAGGCAACAGAAAAGTAACAAAAATAATATAGAGTTCCCATACACACTTTACCCAGCTTCTTCCAATGTTACCATGTTAAATAACCATATTAGGATTATAAAAAGCAAGAATTTAACATAGATAAAAATACTATTCACTAAACTATAGACTTTATTCAGATTTCAGAAATTTTTCCCCACTAATATCTTTTTCTATTCCAGGAACTCCACAAATCCAAATTACATTTCAGTTTTGTATCTTCTTAGTTCAATCTGTGACAGTTCCTCAGTCTTTCCTTGTCTTTCATGACACTTTTGGAGAGTAGCACTCAGTTATCTTGTAGAATGTCTCTAAGTTTGAGTTTGTCTAGTGTCTCATCATGATTAGATTGAAGTTATATATTGTGGGCAAGAATATCACAAAAATAATAGTTGTGCCTTTCCCAGTGTATCGTGTCAGGAAACACATAATGTTCATAGCTTATTTCTAGTGGAGTTGAACTTAATCCCCTGGCTTAAGGTGATATCTGCAGGCCAAACACTGTGTTTAAGGTGCTCCCACTTTAGCTGAAATGACTCTTATGGCATTCTGAAATCAAACCTAATCTTGAGTAACATAATATATATTAGAGCATGGTTTCAACAGTTAGCAAAGAGATTTCTTGAGGTAAAAATAAACATAAAACAAATAAAAGGTTAAATAATAAGAATCTGGAGCTGGGCTCGGTGGCTCAGCCTATAATCCCACGCCTTGGGAGGCTGAGGTGAGTGGATTGCCTGAGCCCGTGGGCTCGAGACCCGCCTGGGCAACTTGGCGAGACCTCATCTCTACAATAAATAAAAAAACTAGCCGGGCATGGTAGCACGCGCCTGTAGTTCCGGCTACTCGGAAGGCTGAGGCGGAAGGATCGCCGGAGCCCAGCAGGTCGAGGCTGCGGTGGCCGGGAGCAGCCACCGCACTCCAGTCTGGGCGACTGAGTGAGACTCCAACTCAAAAAAAAAAAAAAAAAAAAGAATCTGGTATTATCTATCATTTTAAACACATGGTATTGAAAAAAATTGTATTCTAACACTGTTTATCAAGGCATATCAAGGTTTAAAGTCCAACTCATATCATGTTAACATTGAAAAATATACATATCAATAATTACTCTTTTTACTTCATAGTTGCAGAACACTTTGTATCTCTTTCAGGTAGCTTGAGTGAAGGAAGAGAGACGATCTTAAAGACAGAAGCTTAGTGGTAGATAGGGCAGTCATTGAGAAGAGCTGTGCTGGATTGAAGCCAAATCTAGGAAATTGCGTGACAATTTTGAGTCTCCATTTCAATGTTATATATTAGAATACTGAAGGAATAACAGTGGCATTTTCAATTTAAAGGTAAATTCAATAAATAACATAATAATTTAAACTGTTTTTTAACTGCCTATTTATTGTTATAGTTATGTAATCACTATCTTAATAGTTTATGATAATGAAGTTAACTATATTTAAAGAGAGTTTTCAGTACAGTTTCTACTTGATTGTCTTTTTAGTAATTTCTTCATTTTGCAGTGTTTACTGACCACCTAAAATGTTACCAGTGTGGTGACAGGGGGGTTTCCTCTAAGAAAGGCAGAAAAGATTTCATGGATACAAATAAGGAATATTATATGCTCATTACACTATACAATCTTCAGTTTAGCAAGTATTATTTTGCAGTTTATTTACATAGCTGTTTCCCCTTTGCTTTGAACCGTAAGTCCCAGTCTTTTCATTTTTATATTCCAGGCATCTGCTCTTATCCCAGTTAAATCCCTGAAAAAAGAACAACAACAACAAAAAAAGGAATATGAGTTGAAAAGAGAGAAGTGGAGAGGAGAACATAAGCAAGGATACAATGCTATGAAAAAACACAGTGTGTCTGGAAGACTTTAAGCAGTTCAGGTGGAATTTGGGTGGTGGATGGGCAGTGAACCTGGAGCCGTAAACAGGGAATGGTTAAGAAGTGCCTTGCATGCTTTGCAAACACGTTTAGATCTGATCTGCAAGCTATGGGAAACCATTGAGGCCAGCCTTTTAATATCTGATTAAATCATGGGGAGGGTAGCTCCACTACAATACCAAGAAAATGACCTAGTTTTTGCAGACATTGGGCCACACAGTCAGTAAGAAAAGGGATTTCTCCCCATTTCTGAGATGAAGTCAACTCCAGGAAATATTTTAAGTAGATAATATTTGCTTTAGTACACTCTAACTGATGCCACCCTCTCTCTTTTCTACCACAGTTCAGAAACTGTGCCTTCAGTGTAGGGGATCTTTGATAGACACCAGGAAGAAAAAAAAAGGTGGAATGACTGATAGTCATACTCCAAGACTTTACTTTCATAAAAAGGATACTTGCCACTCCCCCCCCCAAAAGCCCTTGTAATTGGTGGAATTTAAGGCAGTGACTATAATAGATTGGAGTAAGATATATTTGATGGCAAGAGAGGAGATTCTAAGGTTTTAAAGGAAGGAGAGCAGATTCCCAAGCTCTCCCCACTGTCCATAACTTTTTCTTCTTCCTCTTTTTGTGTCCTACATATTCTCTAAAAGCTTAACATTTATTCTGAAACACTAATTTTTCTGAACTCCTCCCACCCGGTATTAACCACCATATTTCCAGGCAAAACTGATTGGTCTAGAAGGAACCCATGAGTTTTCACAAATGGCAGTTTTAGAGCAAAAGGAAAGAGCTTTTCTTAGGCGAACAGGAGAAGGCAGGGCCAGGTTTGGAGCAGGGACAATTAGAGATGTCGGGTTTGCAATTATATGATTAGAGTCTAGCCTTCATCAGGGTGATCACAAAGCAATTCTTCCATGGAAATGTTATAAATTGGGTAAGAAAATGTAATCTTTTGCAACTCCAAGGCATCAAATAGTCTTGGACACATTTTGTTTTGCATTTTGTTGAAATAGTTATCATCTCCATTATCGCAGATATAGTAAATGTAATGATTTGCCTAAGACCCTTCTATTCCAGATTTTAATTTTCATAAACTATTTTCTATACATTTTTGCTACATATTCAAAACTTGTATTATATATGTGTTTACAATTGGGATAATTTAGTGATTTCTCTTTTTATCACCCTTTATGAACCTAAGTGATATATCATTTAGTCTAGTGAATAGTCTGCTAAATATCAGCGTGAAAAGAATATGACTTTAGAAGTTGATAGAATACTTTTTTAAAGAACATAAGATAGAGATATATCCTGCTCAGATTTAAGTATAAACACAGATTGGTTGAACGTCAGTATAAACCAAACACTTAAGAAATTATTCCAAATAATATGAGTGCATGGCATTTTTATATTTACAACTAAATGAGGTGTCATATCTGGCTCATATCCATCCTGTTTATGACTTATTTTTTTCTGGGAACAATAACATTTCTAAAAGTTAAAGAATTTGACAGCTATTGAAAATAAACAACTATACTGAGATTGTTTTTTCCCTGAATATAACAAAAAGAGACAGAACTTTAGGTTTCAAGAAGTAATAATGTATGGATTATTAGTTAAAAAAATCTATAATGCAGATTTAGTTTTGTAGTATTGAAGAAAATATTATAAACACAAAACATTCTGTCTAAACTTAAACTTACGTTTTTACAAATAATTATTTCTGCTTTACAAAATTCCACATTATTTTTGGATTGTTGTAATAAGAGTATTTCCTAGGCATGTTTCAGTTAAAATAGTTCTTGTAATTCCAGTTTAAAAAATCCTGATACAAACAAAAACTAAGGTACTTATATGGGTATCTAGTACTTTTAAAGATTATAAACACTGATAAAATTGAAGAAAAAGATTAATGGTTTAATTAAATTTTGTTAAGCATCAGTATACTTATAGAATGGCTCCAAGAAAAAAAATTAACAGAAAGTAGAGAATTTGATTTATTGATACAAATTTCAAATACGGACTTGGAAAGACAAATTGTGGCATTTATTGGCACTATAAGAGTTTCAATTTGTAGTGCCCAACTTCAGTTTTTCTATTTCTTTAAGAAAGTATTCTGGTAAGAACAATGCTTTGGCTGTGGAGTTCAAACAATACGAATTTGCTTTTCTCTAAACATTGATAACTAAAATGTAAACTTTCATGGATATTTATCAACTTTGAAAAAAACTCTAATTTTTAAAATTTTTATGAAATCTAAATAATGGTCTCTGTAAACGGTGGATAAAAAGATATGTAATCTTAGGACAAGGTTTAAAGGAATTGATCCACTTAGTACTATATTGTACTAAAATTTCGTTCATATAAGTAAATATTAGTAATCATACATAAGTACAACCTTTTCTATCTCCCTGCAGTATGTCAGAGTCTACTCATATACATTTCTGAGGATTCTGCTCATTTTCTAAGGCCTTTTATATTTGACATGTGTACATATACAATTTTGTTATTAAATATTTTTTATTGATTTAACTCTTCTAACTCCTTTTGTTTTAATGTTATGAGTTTTCTACAGCTTAATCTGTTACTTTGCTGAGTATAAACTACTGTTTTTACTTATTAGTAAGAATAAAATATTCCCTGCTTCTTTTTAATATAGATTTTATATAGATTAAAACTAATCCAAACTTTGCCATGAGTTTAATTTACTTTCAGTATATCCCTTTCAGGAAAGAATCATCATGTTACCATTTTTATTTTATATTAATTATGTATTTTTTAACTTTAATTCCAGTCATCATCTTCTTTTCTTACCATAGCATAATTAGCAATACATTTTAATTGCTTTATCTTCTATTTACTCCTCTGTAGTATATCATATCAAAATAAACTATATTATACAGATTCTTTTAATTATATACTTCAGAAACTTTCAAACATGTGCTAAACAGGTAAAGTTAAGAACACAATATTTTAATTCAAAAGAATACCTATATATTATTTTTCTGGTAAATCACCATTTATGCAATTATACATCAAAGTTTATTGAATATAAATTAAATTAAATACACATTTTTACTTACTTTAAGAATGTAAAGGATGATTTGAAATAATAATTCAAGTAAAAGTAGACATAGACAGGCAAAATACACACAAATTAGTTGTTAAACTTTAAGATGGCTCCCCCAAAAAGAGTAAGTGATATATCAAGTAAAAGTAATTTATGGGCTTAGATAACTATTTTGAAGAAAAGCTATCGTTTAGAAGTTGAATTTCTGAAGAATGGCTCAGTTTATGATACAATAACGTTCATTATACCCACTTTGAAAGCATGGAAGATGAGGATGGATTAGAAATGAATATGCATTTTTAAAAGATGCAGTAAAATATATATGCTAAAGATATTGAAGGTTGAAACTGAGGAGTTATTAATTAGTATGTGGGAGAAGATAAGGAGGGCAGGAAAAAAGTAACCATTCATGGGAAAAGTTGTGACTATTCCTAAAAAAAGAAAAGAAGGAGAAGAAGAAGAAGAAAAAAAAAAAAACCGATTCCGGTAATTATAGACCAGTCAGCTTAACTTTGATACCAAGGTAGATACTACAGCAAATCGTCAAACAATCAATTTGCAATCATCTAGAAGAGCAAAAGTTAGTGGGTAGCAACCAACATGGTTTTGTGAAGAGCAAATTGTGCCAGGCCAATTTAATTTCCTTCTATGATAGAGTGACAGGCCATGTAGATAAGGGCAAAGTAATAGATGTAATCTATCCAGACTTCACTAACGCTTTTGATTCCTCTCCACATGACATTCTCATCAACAAGCAAGGAGATACAGTCTAGACCATACTTTGGTTAGGTGAGTGCACAGTGGATTCATAGTCCACGGTTGATTATCAGCTACTAGTCATCATCCATAGGGCCCATATCAATTGGTATATGAGCAGACTGGTATACTAATAAGACCAGTCATGTTTTCTTTGATGAAGGAATTGGGCTGGGATAGAGGCATTTAGATAAGCCAGATCCCTTTTATATCAAAGGGAAAGAGCCTAACTTCAGGAAAATATTTAGCAGCATCTTGTATCTTACTGGGAGCATCTAAAGGGTGATGGTTCAGAGTATGAATAACAAAGAGAGCTATCAGTCCTAATTATTATTCACTCATAACTGTTGTTCCAAAGTATGTAAGTTATGTCAGGTAACCGTTATGTCAGCTAACTTCTATTAAGCTCTCTAGAAATAAATTATATTCATAAACTCTGTAGAAGCTACACTGAACAGAAGAAACTCAAGGAGGGTAGAAGAGGGCTTTTATATTAAGCAGGAAGGAATGTTCCAGAAATAACTGAACAGAGTACCTTTATTCTGACCTAGATCATAGATTTTGGAACATTTAGTTTACAGATGATATGCTGGTAAGCAATAATAAAAATTTGTTAACTTTGTAGATAAGAAGAAATTTCTAAACAATTTTGACATTTTGGAAAAATAATCTATGGAAAAAACAAGATAAAGGCCATGGGAATGAGACAGATAAAAGATAGGAAAAAAGGCTGGTCTGACTCTACACATTGGTAACAGGCCCCAAAATATCAGTGAGCCATACTTGGTATCTTGAGCAGGACTATATGATAATATTATTAATGAGTTAACAGAAGTGTGTCATGAAAACTTAACACACTCAAATGTATTTGTATAGTGAAAATAATAAAAACGAGTATTTCTTAGTACACAGTTTATAATGCCTCATGTAAAGCTCTTTGAGTAGAAAAGATATGTGATAGAGGGAGAAGTTTGTTTTTATTACAACCTACATTAATACTGACCTAGAAAACAATGTGAAATGATTGGATGATGAACTTGATTCCTTGGTTCACAGTAGATGAACTTTGAGGCTTATTAATCACTGCTGTCTCTGCTGGGTATCCATCCTGTTTTATGGCACCATTTGAACCCCATGACTTCATGAATAACATTCCCCTGCAGATAGTTGGTCGGAGTGCTCTTCTTTTAAAAATGTTTGTATTCTGTGAATTCTCAAGAAGAAACGAACAGGGCTTTCTTAGCGATAACTCCCTTAGGATTAAGTCCAAGGGAGTGGTTCTTAAACATTTTTCTTCCACAACTCCCTGAGAGTTCCTGCCAAGATCACTGCCCATTTCATCCCTCTTAATTGCACACAGGAAGACAGCAAAGGATATTATCATCTTGTCTTTATTTAGTCTAGGGGAACACAAGATTGTGCAGAGAATATGGTTGACTGAGAGTTGATAAGCAGCAGCAAGGACAGGGGAGACATGGAAGAGGTTTTAAGATAGACATATGCT
The DNA here is from genome assembly GCA_963574415.1 of Tarsius wallacei. Lineage (NCBI taxonomy): Eukaryota > Metazoa > Chordata > Mammalia > Primates > Tarsiidae > Tarsius > Tarsius wallacei. The sequence continues at coordinate 26,098 of CAUYQG010137301.1, read as the reverse complement.
GCCATCACTATTAACAACAATGACAAACTTTGGCTCCATTTCCATCACATAATTTGGAACTTCCTAGTGATGTGTCGAAAAATTACACTTCCTAAACTTAAGAAACTCTTCAAAGAGAAATCACAGAGGTGATGGCATTAGAACTTCAACAGCCTTCTTAAGTTGGATGTCATTAACTAAAGCAGGTCATAGTGCTTTTTAGTTTGACCTCTGTGATATATTTTCAGTTCCTGGCCTGAGTTAAAACACTGTCAGTTCAATAGATGTAACATGCAGAAATAAGGGATGTGGTGAAATTGCAGTCAGTGCCTACCTTAGGATCAATGTATGGATTTAGCACATGAACTGGTACTTGCTCTAACACTTATTCCAATGATCTCTAATTAGAAATAGATCTTTCTAGTGTTTATGTCAACATACCTTGTTGAATCCTAATCTTGGGCTCCTAGGGAAGAGAGAAGTTAAGAGAGAATGAGTTTATAGGATCTAATTATATTTCCCAGAAATTATTGTGGGAATAGTATTTTCTTACTGGTGAATTAGGTAACTTATAATTAAAATTTCAAAAAGAAAAAAAGCATTATTAGTAGTAAATGAATACTGACTGATTCTTGTTCTGAAACAAGCATATTTGACTATATGCAAAAATATCAATCTGATTTGTATGTAAGAAGGGACCTTACATTGCAAGGCACACAGAAAAGAACATAGGTTTGGAATTATAGAGACCTGGGTGTGAATCTTGACTGTTGACCATCACTTAGGCTTTCTGAGCCTCAGGATTTTAAGTTGTAAAATGAAAGCAATCATATCTGTTCTGCAAGATTAACTGCTGTGAGAATTAAAACATATTTAAGGACAAGCAAACATGTCATACTCAAAGTGCACACACATTAGATCTTCTGTAAATGGTCAGTACTACTACTTATAGTAGAAAGAGTGAGACTTTGCTACTGTAAAAAAAAAAAATACCAGCAATAGGATGTTTAAGATCTACAACTTTCATACAGATTGATTTGGGCCTAAAGAAACACCTACACACACTAGAATGTGTCAGCCATTTAGTTTATTTCTTCATTTGTTCCCTACTTAGATAAAAATTCAAAATGTTTGTCTTAGAACAGCTTTAACCTACAGAGGAAAATAACTCTGAAATAAGCAAAAGCATATTAAAAGATACTTTTTTCTGATGACATTCTATTGAAGTCAGTAAAATAAAAATATATTATTTGTCTTTTACTGTTTGTAGAATTAGTTAAATGCTATATTGCCTCAATAAAAACATGTAAGAAAGAATCAAGTATCCTGCTACACTTCAAATATTATTACCACTCCTTAAGAAAATTTGCAATGGCTAAACTAATGATTAATCACTGGTAATCAATTTATATATATATATATATATATATCCAGTTTATATACAAAAGGCAATAAAATTGTACACCATAAATCTATTTTATGCCTGTTATAAAGAACTTTTAAAGTTTCAAATTCTGTTAATGGTAACATATGACATAAAATGTATAAAGAATATTTTAGCCTGTGTTAGAAGTATTTTATGGAGGAGGAACATATTGTAACTCTTCCTTTAACAATGATATTTCTTAAAGCAGGAATAAATCTGTTTCCAAATCATACACAATGAAGAAGCAAAAAAGTGCCTTCCCCAAAGTCAAGTGTAAAAAAGCACTGTAAATATCATGAATAAATGTCACCTCCTTACAGTATTAATAAATGGGGAAATAAAGCATGTCTCTTATCTTTTTTTGGCATAATTTAAGATAGTTTATTACTTTGGAGCAGCGAGCAGTGAGCACTTGTTAGATATCATCATTTGGTCACAGATTTGTAAATATATCAATTCTGTGTTGAGAGAAGGATATTCTCAACCTATTCCAATGAAAATAATTACAAACATATTCATAAATTTTTGAACATGTGAATTTCATCAAGTTTTCATCTATATGCACATGCGTAGAGTTCACTATTAAGAATTATTTTCTAAGTGTTTTATAACATTTGACTCTAAATTGTTTCCATTAGGAGGTAGAGTCTGCTAATTTAGATTATTTTTAATAAACTATAATATTTTTTAAAACTACTTTGAATTTTAAGCTTTTACTCTTCCATCCTCTCATCCTCTCTCAAAGATGGGTTACTTTGGGAATATAGTATTTTGTTTTGTTGTCTATTGTTGTCAGAATGGAAACTTGATTGGGAACTGTTATTAAGTAAAATCACATGCATTATATTTTATTACTTATAGGAAACATTATTTGTAAAAGATTTATTCACTTATCTTTTTGTAACTATCTAAACGTAGAAATTAAGGGAAATAAAAATCAGCAGGGACGAATTAAAGGACTTGAAAGGGCAATTTTTGAAAGGTAGAGAAAGAACAGATGGATTCGTGAGTGTCAGACCAAGGCCAAGTTACAGTTCATTCAAACAAATGTTTTGTAATTAATAAGATAATTTTATATTTTTAACTTAAAGATCCTAAATACAGTTATCTAAGAAGAAAACATGGCTACCCGCATTAGTATCCATATCTCAAAAGTGTTGTGTGTCTCTGAAATGCTACAGACCACACAAATCACAAACTAGTGATCTCAGGTTGGGGGTTGAATGCCTGTGTCTGTCATCTAACAACTTGAGAACTTCCTCATGAGTATTTTAATTCAAAAATGAGATTAGTCAGCCAATCGCATATATTGGGAAGGAAGAGTTTGGTGACTGATCCAGACATTGCATTTAACAAACCCAATGATTTTGGGCAAGTTATTTAGTTCAGTTGGAACTCAATTTATTCACCAGAATTTTGTGGTCATATTTCCCTTCTCAAAGTGTTATAGATGTAGTTCACCTGTGAAAATATGAGTGATGACACATTGTAAATTATAAAGGGCAATATGAATATCATGTACTGTTAGGCACCATAAAGCAACTTCTGTTGGAATAGAGAGTAACACGTAGCGCTCTAAAATAATTATACTCAGTTTAAATCTCAGGTGGTTTGATTTCAGTGTGCAAAGATGGTCAACTAATAGCACAATCATCTTGTTTGGTCCTGGGGAAAAAGTTGACTTCTGTTTGAGAGGAGTAAACTGTAAATCCCACACCTCCATTACCACCAGCCTAGTTAATCATAAAAGTGAGTTAGAACGGATTCTTGAGAGTAACTGAAACTGCTGAATAGGTTAGGCTGATGGCAGTCTTTCTGTTGTGGTAGAAAATTAAGGATGTCCTTAGATAGAAACAAGGTATAAATAAAATTTATTGAGGAAGAAAAAAATTATTTGTCAAGAAAGAAAAGAGGAGGGAGTTTCCAGGCTGCTAAGAGTGCCAAAGAGAAAAAAGGTCTTCTCTGAGAAGCTGCAGAATTCCAGATGCTTCCAAGAAAATCATACACCCACCTACTATAAGAGTTTAACCATTAATCACATAGCATTTTGAGAGAGTGTCCAGTTTCTCTTGGAGAATACCTCACCATTTAAAGCAGCAAAATCCCATCTGATAACAAGAGAGGTCCTTCTGGCAGCTGCTAGAGTACCAGTCCAACCAGTAACACAGTTTCCTGGCCTCGTCACTAATTCCTGTTGGAAACTTATCAGCTTCTGTCTCTAGCAGAAGAATCCTGACTGATAAGAGAAGAGGCTCATCCACTAGTAGCAGACCCCCACCCCCAACTTTCCCTGTTTATCAGCTTCTGACCAGTTCATAAATCAATCTGTAGGATTTTTTTTCCCCCAGGGAAGGGGTTGTTTTGTTTATCAAAATGTATTTCTCTTGTAACAATTAATACTCCAATGAGAGACCTTAACCAGGGACATTAGGAAGTTAGTTAGAGACATCTCACAGGCGCCTCCTCCCTTGTCAGTGACAAGGTAAGGTAATCCTATACACAGGCTGCTATTGTGAGCTGAGAAACTGGCCTCCTTCGCTGCCAGAGACCAGATGCACCTCTTCTATCCTAATCTGTAAACGACTTAAAGGAGCCTTATCTCGGGGCTCTTCGGCTTCATTTCATGCTTGATTTACTTTAATTTGTCTGATAGGGCACAAGGATTTGGAGACGGCCCATCTTTCTGCAGAAAACGTTCAGATTTTTTTTTCCCTGGCATTGTTGTGTTGGGGTTTTGGATTTTTTTTTTTGAAAAAAAAAAAATTTTTAATGTGGAAGAAATCTTGCTCCAGTGCAGCAAGCTGCTTGAGTGTGTTTAGATTTAAGCTACCCCAGCAGAAAAGAGTTTGTGAAGTGGTGTGATTGTGTGATGGGCCCCATTTACATTGAAATCACATTATGCGATATATCAGGTTCCTGAAGGGAGCGGTGCAGTAGAGCGCCAGGCCCACAAGATACTTTGAAAGGCCTATATATAGCGGCAACAATTGATAGGAGATTTTACAGGAGACTTTATAAATATGTAAATAGGTGTTATCTGATTGGGTTCTGTGGCTACACATCTGTACCTCAAAGGAAGCAAAGCTGCGAGAACTACCAGGAAAACAGTAGTTTGCATTCTAAGTGAGTCTGAGAAATAGAAATGTTTTACAGGTTGACAGCAGGTCAGGGTGGAGGCACTTTGCATACCTTGGAGGGGAAGCTTCCCTGCCATGGAGGGGATCCCTTCCCTCTCCCAGAAAGGGAGACTTCCCACGCACCTAGTTTCATTTGTTTTATAACAGTGCTCAGATTGGTAGCTGTTGACTTTTCACCCTTCCTGTTATTTCTTTAAATTGTTCATGTGATATGGTGCTAGAGGGAATTGCTCCTAGGTTTTTTGTTTTTTTTTTTTCATTTTTAAAAAATGTACTTGTGGTGACCCAAGGGAAAGAAAATAAAGTCTTTGGTACATTGATCCCTTGATTAGTTATTTCCTAAATGAAAATGGAAATACTATTAAAGCAGTAATAATGTTCCATCTTAATAGTTGAGGAGTCAATAAATGGCTCCCATGTGCTTCATTAAGGATCTTAATGAAGCCATTTTTGATGGCTGAACTTTACATTATCCTTTTTTCTCTTCTTGTCTCACTTTTCATTATTTTTTTAAAGCTAGGAGTCATTTAAGGGAGAGAAGTAGGTATGAACGGTTTTACAGATTTTTATATTAATGTTGCTGCAGCTAAAATAAGGTTAATGGTAATTTTTTTTTACAGAAGATAAAATACGAGGATTTATTTTTCATATAGGACATGTTTAAAATAAAATAGGGATGCTTGCTCTGTAACACACTCATAGTGTTAGCAGATGTGTTCCCTGGCCCGTCTGTATTTTTGCATTTTTGTGGTCACCTAGACACTATATATGTATATATATCCGAAATGCCTCCTTCACTTAGTTTTAAAGCAATAACTGAGTTTAATCAGTCCTCATTCAGCTCTGACTGCTTTCTCCACCATTTCATATTGAGCTGTTCTTACCCTTTGTGTAATCTTATCCCTCTCTCCCCTTTGCCACAGCAGAACCCTGATTGCAGCCTTCTGTGTCTAAATAGGTGGTCCTGGAGACTGTGAAAAAGCCAAGTCAACTCACTCCCTCTATGAACTCCAGAGTTAAAACAGTTTTGAACAATTTACACTTAAAAATCAAAAAAAAAAGATAATAGCTTCACTGCTGGAAAACACTACTAATGCTGTGTTCATTGAGCCATTTACACATATCTAGGTAAGGAGCTGTGCATATTTTTTGTTGTTGTTTCCTAGGAATTGCTTCAATTTGGAATCTTATCCTATAGATAATTCACTATAATGAGATGATGGCAAACACTGTTCAGTCAGGAAATAAAATGATTGATGATGGTTAAAATATGCAAAAGGTATTTTATCTCTCTGCTCTTAACCACCCCACCTCCCATCCCTAAGTCTCAGTAAGGGTCTCTGAGTGAAATGACATGATTTAAGGTGATTGTAATTACTTTCTGACTCTTTGATAGAAAGTTTGCAAAATATCTTGGACAAGAATGTATTGATTATTGAAGTCAACAACTGTTTGAAACACTCTTTCTAATGACAGTTTTATAGTGAAATTGTCAGTTAGGAAGAACTGGTTTGTAGACTCCGGCACTAGGTCAGGGGACGTGGGATTGTGTCTGCCCCCTGAAGCTTCAAGAATATCCGTCTCTTTGTGTTCCACAAGTGGTATCTCCAAGGAGGGAAGATTGAGAAGGCTTTAAAATATGTTCACTGCCTTTGAAATGTTATTATTTTCGCAGGAATTCTTATACTGGCTTCAGAGTGCTTGCATCTCTATGTCCAGCCTCACAGGCAGTTGTCTGCAGACAGGGCTGAGCTCAGTGACTCATGCTTGTAATCCAGAACTTTGGAAGGCTGAGGCGACAGGATTGCTTGAGCCCAGAAGTTCAAGACCAGTCTAGGCAACACAGTGAGATCTCATCTCTAAAAAAATAAAAATAATCAACAATCAAAAAATTAGCCAGACATGGTGACATGTGCCAATAGCCCCAGTTATTCTGAAGACTTAAGCAGAAGGATCGCCAGAGCCCAGGATTTTGAGGCTGCGGTGAGCCGTGACCATGTTACTGCACTCCAGCATGGGCAGCAGAGTGAGACCCCAACTCAAAACATAAGTAAACAAAAATTTTTTTTTTAATCTGCAGGTAGCACAGGACCTCTGATTCAAGCTTGCCTACAGGAATGCTCAGTCATTAGACTAGTGACTACAGTAATGCTCAGTCATTAGAGCAGCACTAGGTGATTCTGACCAGAGTGGTATGTAGGAAGCCTCTACTGTTGTTCGCCAGCTCTCTTGACATCCTCTCAACCTTTGGCAGCTACCACTTCTACTAGCCCCTCACTCAGTCAGAAGCTGAGGCTCTCACGTTCTTTCCCTTTCCCTTTTATAGACAAATCTTCTCCCAGGAAGATTCTGATTAACCTGCTCCCCTGAGAGGTAAATAATGGATGAAATATAAGTTACTCTCTCTTTCGGGCCTATTTGCATCTTTGCAGGTATCAAAACATAAAGACAAAAAACCCCTGTTGCTGTAGTAGGGAGGTGGGCATGTGTTTGCTAGTTCTCCACCTAGACGACAGCTCATGGCCAGAGCCAACCCAAATGTAGCAATGATTGTCATAAACCTCTGCTTTATTTGGACTCTAGAGAACTCTTATTAAATGGAAGGAGATATTCAACTTTCCTGAGTGCTTCACTCTGTAGATCTGATAGCATTATTTTAAAAAGTATAATGGGTGACTTATTTCAGTGGATAAGAGTTTAGTACCAAAAAGTTAAATAGAAATATAAAATAGGAATCTCTTTTAGAGGAAAAAGTCTTTCATTTAAGTTTACAAAATTATACTTTGAACCTGTAGCTACTGCTGTTGCATACTTTTGACAGCGCAGACCAAATCAGTAATCCAAATCCAGCAAGCCAGTTGTAATAGCACTCAAGTGTGAACTTTGTGCACAAAAAAACACCACAAATGTATATTATTGAAATGACCTTAAGATATTTGGAGTCCTATATTAGGCTAAATGATTGGGCTGTTGGGGAAAAAATGTTATTTGCATAGCTTATATGTAAAGAGTATGGGTATTAAAATCAGATGGTCAGCCGAGCTCGGTGACTCAGCCTGTAATCCTGCGCTTTGGGAGGCTGAGGTGAGTGGATAGCCTGAGCCCGCGGGTTCGAGACCCACCTGGGCAACTTGGCGAGACCTCATCTCTACAATAAAAATAAAAAAATCATCCGGGCATGGTAGCGCGCGCCTGTATTTCCAGCTACTTGGAAGGTTGAGGCGGAAGGATCGCCGGAGCCCAGCAGGTTGAGGCTGCGGTGGCCGGGAGTGGCCACTGCACTCCAGTCTGGGTGACAGAGTGAGACTCCAACTCAAAAACAAAATAAAAATAAAAAAATAAAATCAGATGGTCATGGGCTCAAATCTCAGCTTTGCCCCTGGTTGACCTTGGGTCTCAGCTTCCTCTTCTATGAAATAGGGATAATGATAAATACCTTCAGCAGACTTTTTGTTAGATTAAAATGTGATATAAACGTTAAGCACCATGCCTATCACATAGAGAACATTCTATGAATAGTGGATATAGTAGTAATGCCAAAAAAAAAATCAGTTGTTTTTTGCATTTTATATCACTAGGTATTTATTCAGTAGCCAATCATGTGTTATAAATTTCTTTTTATGCTGGCTTTTAGTGGTATTTGATTAATGGTGGTACTCCAGCAGTTTTATTTATGTTAAAGGGTTGATGTGTTTCAAAAAGAATTTCAGAAAGAAAAATAAACCCTTAAAATTTTCAATGATTTAATATACATGATTAACTTTATAAATATCAGAGGGGTATATTGTTTGTTTTTCTATAAATTCATTGATCAGATAGCCTTATCTTTGATAGACGATGGTAAAACAAAAAGAAAATATTATTTATTTTGAAAAGACAGTGGGTTGTTTTTACCATACAATTTGAATAGGGAAAATAAAACTTGGAGATTTTTATATTAGGTCACATACTATATGCCAAAAATGCGTATATGTTTGTGTGTGTGTGTGTGTGTGTGTGTGTGCATATTATAAAACTTCTTTTTCAATTTTTAAATGTAGGGATAGCTTCAGTTTTTCCTTGTTAAATCATGACTTTGTGAATCTTTATAAGGTTGCTATCACCCTAGTTTGTGTTAACTCTACACGATCAATGCTTTATATTTAGACTACTTTCCCAATGAGTAAGTTTCAGCAGGCTAGTTCATTTCTGTGTTTGCTGTTGTGGTATGGTGCAGTTCAACATACAAAATAGCTGGTAAATAAGAGGCCTTCTGGTAACAGACAGAAGCAAGGGAGTCAGATTTGGTAAATTACATTTTTCTTTAGATTGGACATAATTTTCTATCCAAGATATTTCTCAAGGCCTTTTACGAATCCCAGCTTCTGTCTTTTTTTATATTTATGGTTTCACTAAAATCCTCAGGTAGCGAAATACCTGCACTCATGAATCATTTGCAGATAATAGTGGTTCAGACACTCTCTGTCCAAATTGATAATGGGTATCTGATCCAAAGCGATGCCTATTTTTTAAGGTCTATATAAGGAGTTCATGGGGAAAAGTCCTCTTTTCTCAGATCTCGTGTTCATGATCACATCCAGCTGTTAGTATCCTAGATGTAGAAATGTAGAATAAGGCAAACCAAAGAGCTGCTCTCTATTGTTTGACTCTCCACATGACTTTATAAAAAGCACAACTATTCCTGACAGGCTACCTCTTCACTTTGTGCTATTAGCACTCTTATGAAAGATAGAGGCTTATATTTACATTTTTATTCTTTATGTTTGCATTCTTCCTCAAGTATTTGAATCCGTATTTATGAAATTGTATTTTTGAAAACTTATATTTATTTATGAAGGAGGAAATCTATTTAAAAAGGAATTCAATGTGTTTATAACATTTAAACATTTTTAACGTGGGAATAAGATTCCGTTTCATTAAAGTATAGATTGACTTATTTGAATTATTTTCTAAGGGTGGAATACATAATTCATTTCAGGGAGTAATCTTGCTTTAATCACCCGCTCACAATCTGTAGAGGAGTGCATATGAGTCACCTTGGGAACTAGTTAAAAATGTAGATTTCTGGATTACACTTACAAAGATTTGAAATGTGTAGGTCTGCGGTGGTTTTTCTTTTTCTTTTTTCTCTTTTTATAAGAGAGCCAGATTGCTCTTACAAGACACCATTCACTCTCTGACAGAGATTTTAAGCTGATAAATTACAATTTCTGACTTATATATGAACATCCATGTATCTAGCATGAGTCCCATGTGCAGCCCAGTGAGTGGCTGCTTAGAGTGTTTTGTGACTGGATGGACAATGAGGATTTCTCACTATTTCCAGTCCTTGTTGTCCAATTCAGTTTGTGGTTGGGAGAAGTCTCACTGTAAATGGCTCTTTGATCTCTTGCCACAGTCTTCTCTCACCTCTTTTCTGAGCCTTAGAGCAATTATTACGTCCTCAGGGAAGCCTCTCATGACCTCCCTAAGGGTTTCTATTTTATAAACTTTCATTCTACTATGTGCTCTTGCTTACAGCAATTGTCACTCTGCAATTTGTCTGTTGGTGTGAATGTTTGAATTTTGCTTGTCTTTTTCACTAGATTCAAAGCTCAGCAAGGCACACACTAATGGCCTTTTCTTCTTTTTTTCTAGTTGTATTCACTGAGCCTAATAAAAAGCCTGCACATGATAGGCTCTTAGGCAATATCTATATGAATGAATGCATTAGAGTTAGCCATTCATCTCATTGGTTAAAGGTATATAGTATGTTAAGGCTATGTGTTAAGTTACTGACCTGTTCCTATAAAAGACAAGAAGGGGTAACATTACCATCTTCAGTAACTCAGGAAGCTAGAAAAACCCTGGAAGGTAAGAGCTGAAGAAGGGAAAGGATATTCCCTAAGCAAAAAATCCCTTGATTTTTGTGTCACAAGAAAAATTAGATGGTTATTGAAACTGCTGAATTACGAGTGCCAAATGTAATTAACTTCTTATTAATTTATTTTACTTTTTTATTTTAGAGTTGTGGAGTACATGTGAGGATTTGCTACACATGTAAATTGCCTGAAAGTGAAGTTTGGGCTTCTAGTGAGCCCTCTCTTCCCTTAGTAGTGGACATAACACCCAATGGATGGTTGTGTGCCCTCAATCCTTCTCCTTCCTTCTTTTATGTGCTCAGTGTTTGTTGTTTCTGCCTTTGTGCTTGAGCGCTCAGTGTTTAGGGCTCACATATGAGTGAGAACTCACAGTATTCAGTTGTTTGTTTCTGTGATGCGTCACTTAGAATGATGGTCTCCAGCTGCATCCATGTTCCTGCACAGGACATGATTTTGTTCTTTATGGCTATATAGTATTCCATCATGGGATTGTTGGATTGGTAGCTCTTTGAGAAAATGCCACACTGCTTTCCACAAAGCAGAGTTCACATCAACAGTGTAGAAGCATTCTCTTTTCTCCACAGCCTTGCCAATACCTGGTGTTTTTTTGACTTTTTAATGATGGAGGAAGATACATTGCTTAAGATAAAAAGTTTTACTAAATTCCTTTTTTCTGATGCAAATATTGCTTGTAGTTATTGAAAATGCTTAACACTAGGGCCACTTTTCATCTTCTCTTCAAGAGGACAAGAAGATCAGTATAAATAGGAGGGTCAAATGTTTATTGTCTGCTGTGTGCCAGGCACGGTGCTCTAAACTTGCATGTAACTTTTCAATTGATCTTCACGACTACCCTGTGAATTACAAGGAGCAATATCAAAAGCCTCAGGGAACATTCACCTATGATTTTATTTTTTAAGCCACCTTTTTGTTTTGTTTTAGGATAAGACCTTTAACCCCTAATCTACAGTATTGTATTATTTAGAAACTTTTTGTAACAAATAACAAAGCCTAATCTGAATAATATAGATAAATAATTGGCTTACATAACTAAAAATGCAAAAGGATAATGATGCCTTCAGGGTGCAGGCTCTGATTCTGTTGTCTCCTGGTGCTGTCCTATACTGGGTTTTAGATTCATTCTTAGATTAGTTGATCTTGTGGACTCTATGCACACACTGCACAGCCAGGATCTGGGGAACTCTTCTGTCTAGACATTTTAAAAGAGGTCTTTGCATTAACTTTTATTGCCCTGGCTTGAATTTCATGCACACTTCTTGAACCAGTTGTTGTGAAGTAGAGAATAGAATGCATAATTTTAGTCATGTTCCATGGGTATCCCTCTTGAGGAATCAATTTTTGTTGGACCACCTAGAAATTGTGGGCTCATAGGAAGAGAGGAACGAATGAATTCTGGGAAGGCAATGCATGTATTAGTTGGTCTCCTCTTAAAATAGATGAACTACTAGAAATGTAAGCAACAGTATGCGATAAATTTATTGAGAGACAATTAGTATTGGAAAATGATGTTTTTATCTGAATATACACTTAGATAACCCTGAAGAGTAGTAGTTATTTTTTTTTAATACCTCTATGTTTGATCTTCAAGAAGATTGGTCTTCTAACAATTGAAATTGTGCATCATTTAAAGGAAACACATTTCTGATGTCTCAGGCTGTCTTTAAGGTGGTGATGTATTTGGAAGTTTATAATGATGAAATGAATAATTTATAGTACATGAATTAGTGCTACTGGACTAAACATTTTCCTTTTACTTTCTTTGGCAATGAAGTTTTCTGCTTTGTATGTCTGATACAGTTATAGCATTGGTAGATATAGTAACTAAAATCTATAGAAACCTGACTGTGGGCTCAGCCCTGTTCCAGAGATTAGCTATAATTCTTGCCACAAGTCTATAGAATAGGCACTGATAGAAAAGAAACCTGAGGGCCATAATTAGCAGCTGGATATGTGGAATACAAACCCATGTCTTTTGCTTCCATAACTCTTTCTCTTACCACAGTATTGTTTGCTGTCCAGGGTCATAAAAATAAAAAGAATGTTCTACTCATCATGGAATATCTTTTGTGGACTTTTTTTCCTTTTTGCTTGTTAAAACAAAAATTGCAGTGAATGAATAACTTGGCAATAGAGGTTCTGATTCAGTCATGTTCAATATAATCAGGAGGCATTCTGCTATGCTTGAAAGCGATTCTCCTTGACAACTTTATGAGACAAATTTTAAAAAGCAACCATTTGCCCCAGCTTTATTGAGATATAATTGACGAGTAAAAATTTATATATTTATTGTGTATAGTGTATCGTTTTGACATACATATACATTGTGAAATGATTACCACCATCAAGCTAATTAACGTATCTGTCACCTCCCGTAGTTACCTTTTTGTGTGTGTGGTAAGAATACATTGAGATCTACTCTCCTAGCAAAGTACCATTCTTTATAACCTTGATTATTGTTTGTCACTCTTTTAGACTTAGCCAATGTTTAGTCTATTACCGTAACATGGATAATAGCAAAAAAATTGGTAAAATGTTTTTCCCTGAAAATGTTGGGACCAAGTTGATCTCATCTCAGTGAATTCAGCAGAAACTTTCTGAACATGATATCATCACTGTCAACTCATAGACGCCTATTTTGAAAATACCCAAGGATTAGGAAAAATAAATGCCATCTTCGAAAAAGGCAGACCACAGTTGTAACTCATACATTCATACATTTGTCACCCTTTCCATCTGTGTTTACAAACCATGCCTACACACCTGTGAATCATCAGCATGTTCGTACAGGAGCCTCCGCCGTGATTTCCTTGTGCTTGGTGGATCTATTAACATAGATACAATTATACCTCCATCTTTTTAGCTCAGATGGATAGCAACTCGGCTTTCATGGTACAGTTTATTTATTCAAATTAAAGTTTAATTTCACTTGTAGATTTGATAAAACGCTTACTCTTTGTTGATTTAGTCTTCTCAAATGTCCAAACATTTTTATAGTTTTACACATCTCTCATGCATGAAAAATTGAGAATGTGTGTGTTGATTTGCTGGAAATGAGTCATGCACTGAAATCATGCAGATTCTTTTGTGTTATTACAACCACATAACTGCTATAAGCAGAGAAGAAAAATAGGAGGAGTTGGCCTGAAAGAAGGTGTTTTCAGTGACAGCAAGTTCTTTGAAATGTAATTGTTATGAAGGAAAACATAAAAAGCCTAACTCAACAGTGCATGCTTTAAAAAAAAAAAATCTGCTAGACTGGTAGGATAACGCAGCATTCCCTAAACCATTTTTGATTTCTACATTTTGGAACAAGGACCCCATCAGGTTATTTTGAGCTTGAAATAAACCATAATTTTCAGGAAAGTTAGATTAATTTGTGTTATAACTGACAACAGTTATGCAAACATCTAAAGATACTAAGGAAAATAGTAAATGGACAAGAAAGTATTTTGATATTTGTTAGTTAAGAGGAACTTTGCTTTAGGACTTGGGAACAAGAATAATAGATATAGCCAATATTTATTGAGTGCTTACTATGCACCACACACCATTCTACAAAAAAAAAAAAACAAATATAAATAAATCATTTAGTCCTCTCAACATCTTCATGGGCTAAATACAAATATTATCTCCATTTTATAGATTAAAAAGCTGAGGCTTAACATGATTCAGTAATGTGTTTACTGTCATATAGTTAGTAAGTAAGTAGCTAGTCTGAGCTTCAAACCCATTTCCAGAGCCCATGTGTTTCAGCTGTTATACTATGGTGTGTAATTGGTGTGTGAGCAGGAAAAGCATACTTGAAGAAATTTTATCATAGGGTTGTGAGAATTAAATAAGTCAATGCATGTAAAGTGCTTAACTCGACAGCTGGAAACTTGTATTAATTCAATAAATATGAGTTGTTATTATTTATAGCTTTAAGTTAAAATTATATTCTCAAATTATTTGAGTAATGGTGAGAAATGACCTTGTGTCTAGGAAAAAGAAAAAAGCAAGACAAGCATAGAGCGTTCTCCCACAAATTATTATTTTGAAGAGTTTAAGATAGTTTTGAATAAGCACTGTTCTGATCTTGGTTTCCATGCACTTGTTTGCCTCCAGTGAATGTGACACAACACAGACTGGAGATAGCACATATAATAGATTGGGGATCATATTGGAATTGTGCAGCTGTTTTAGGATTATAATGAAGTTGGAATTCACAACTCACATACATAATAAAAGGAAAAGTTACCACACATACAACATAAGAATACTTGACTGCATGGTTTGGGCTCCTGCAGTTTCTCACTGATGGTCTTCAGTGTGTTGACATTACTTTTGATGGCTTGGATTTTGGTTTCTTCTTGTGTGTTCTTCAGAATTTACTCAGGAATGTTTAGATGTGATTTTGTATATTTTGATTAACATGTTATTTTGCAGTTACAAGAGCTATGTAGTAACCTTTGTTCCACCTTTATTATTGTAATGCCTCTGGGAAAAATAACTTTGTGCTTACCTAAAATTCTTATTTCTAACTCTCCTTTTCAAATTAAAACAATTGTTTTATAGCATAAATTCTTTGATAAGCTATTTTGTTAAGTACACAAATATCCTGTTACTGTAGAGGACTATACCAAAGGGAACAAAAATAAACAAAATATTCAATTGATGAAAGGGATAAAAAATATAGATTAAATTTAAGTGTCAAATGCACATAGGGTAACAGAACATTGTTTAAGGAAAATCTTTCAAAGAATAAAATAAAGGCCAATTACTGTTTTACTACCAAAAAATAAGTGAGAAAGATAGAAGAGTTTTGTCTTAAAAGACATTTAAATTGCTATAAAAATACAATGTATAAAGGAATTTATGACAACATTTAGTATATATTTAACTACCAGCCTCTCAAGTACTATGTGCAAGCTCAAATTTGCAGGTCAATTACTTATTAATATCAGTAGGATGTGAAAGCACTACATAGAAAAATTGGAACAAAATCCTCACTTTGTTGCAGAATCCAGTGATAAGCTTTGTAACATCCTGTAAGAGAAAAATACAATTTAGTTCAGCCTAATTAGATTGTACATTATAGGTACACACACACACACACACACACACACGTGTGTGTGTATATATATATACATATATAGAGAGATATATAGATATATATCCTAATCTCTTTTCCTCTATTAGTGTTAATCTAGTTGGAAAGCTAGACATGCATAGTAGCAGATGGTTTATTGTGATAAGTAATATCATAAAGGAACATATTGTTCTAGTGACATACTGGGGTGGAGAACATTTCTAGGTGGGGAGGATATGCTTTTTTTGGATTAGATGGTTTCTGAGATGGACTTTGAGGTATGGGTAATTGATAGGGAAATATTTTATTATATGAGGAAAGTGTCCAAGTTTGGATAACAACTTGCATAAAGATGTATGAACAGTTTCAGAGGGCGGAAGACAACTGGAGTTGGCTAGGCCTTAAAGAGTTGAGATAAGCTAATACTAGAAATGGGCAAGATACTGCTGAAGACTTTGGATGCCAGACTGAGTCATTTGGGCAATTGCTGTGTCAAAATGATCACTGGCAATTTATATATATGCTAAAAATTTGATGCCCCTTAAAGGATCAGGATTCAAGATGGTAGAGTAAGCATACATGCCCTCAGTTCTTGCTGTCTCAAATCCTATAAAATGTTAGAAAAAGATGTATACACACCCACATACACACACACAGGCACACGCATGCATACACACCTCCCCACATCTCCACTTAAACTAATGATCTGAAAACAAGAAAGAGGGTCATCATAAAACTCAGAGGCTGCTCACAGTTTCTAGAACAGAGAAAGTAAGTAGAACTGGAACCATAAAAGTCTAAAACCAAAAATATACCTCCAAATATTTTTAGGGAAAAAAACTACCTCCAGATATTTTTAGAAAAACAAAAAACAAAACTACTGTAAAGGATAAGAACATTTCAGCTAAACTCCTAGCTCAGAGGAATATAGTAAGGAGGGAATGAAGAGTCAGTCATCACAGTATGTAACTAGTGACTTTAAGAAGTTATATAAATATAAAGTAAACTGTATATAAGTCATTGAATTGATTGAAAATTTTAGGAAAAATATAGAACTTTTAAAAAACTTAACGATAACCCTTAGAAAAAAACAGTAATAAAATGTTGAACTTTCAAGTAACTAGAGAAAAAAATGAGGAAAAACTTGACCTCTACAAATATATATATGTACAGTAATTAGATCACTATGCTGTACATTTGTATAAAAAAAGACACATGAAAGAGTAGTATAGAATCTATCCTGAAATGGATTCATGCCTATATAAGTATTTGGTGTGCAATAAATGCATATGAAAATAATGAACTAGAATGAGCTATTTAATAAATGTCACTTGGTCAATTGGCTTGCCATTTGGAAATAAATAAAATGATATGAGATCTCAAATTGTTAACAGCACTGGCTTCTGGTGAGAAAAGTGGAATAAAGGAAGCTTAAAAGGTAACTTGTACTTTTCAAAAATACATGTTTTGAATGATTTTTATAAGACTATATTCAGACATTATTTATATGAAAATTTAAAAGGAAAAATAAGGAGCAATGTTTAAGAGAACAAAATCTTTTGACTTTTCACACATAATTAAACTATGCTTGCTGTTTCCTACTGGGCACTGAATACATATTTAAAAATTAGAATAAAAACATTGTGCTTTATAAATCAGCAGAGTTCATGTTTGTATATTCTTATGTGGAGAAAGAATATTGAAAATATATTTATGAATCGAGTTCAGATATTGTTTTTTCAATTTGACATCAGAATTTTCATCTGCTCTATTTGGCTATGCACATTTGGAAGTTGAAAACTTTTACATGAAACTAATTTGGTCCCACTGTAAATCCTGTCCTTTTAACCCTGAAGCTATCCTGCCTTTGTCTGTGTCTCAGTGGCTGTAATACATTAGGCACTCAGTAAATATTATGAGTGGAAATACAGTGTAATGGTCTGATAGAATTAAATGCTAGGTCTAGTCCTTACTCTGGCCCTAGCTCTGACTTTGAGCAAATTATTGTTAATACAATTTTATCTGTGAAATGGGCTTAAAATGACTTATCACAATTTTTTTTGATATAGCAAAATGAGAATACTCAGTACAGTACTTTGCACATAATAAATATGTTCAACAAATGTTAGGTACTATTACTGGAAGGGAATGATCCAGTACAATTTTTTTTCTCAAACGTTGACAAGAAACCTAATAAATTTATTTATTTTGTGTGAGACTTTACCTTTATACCAATCTCCCAGAGAATACAGCTTGATATTACTTAGTATCAATTGGAAAATGTAAAAAGGTAGATCTAAAGTATAAAATGATAAACTTTTTCTAAACCACTTGCTTGTCTTCCACATTGTTGTACCATTCTGCAGCCACACTGCTTGTCCTGCCCCTGTGTACCCCCTTCACCTTCTCCCCGCATCCCCAATCCTGGGGATCAACAGCATGCCGTGGCCCAGCCCAAAATGATATTAAGGTTATGCCGTTTTAGACATCAATAATTACAGCATCGAAAGCTTTGAAGTAAATCCCCTGAAAGAGTAATTTCTTCTCTGCTCTATTGTATTGGACAATGACCGCACCCTCCTGCCTCCCCGCTGGGGGTAGCTGCTACTATGTTTGTAAAATTCTCTACAGATTTTCCCTCCTTAGATGACCTGTGATGTTTAATTAACACAGGAATTTAGTTGATTTGTGATTTAGAGGAGATGATCAACAAACTGTTTGACATGTTAGGAATTTATTTTTGTACGTATGCTGTGTGTGTAGCCTTGACGTTAACTTGGAGTAATGGTATTTAGGCCTCTTATGGTCAAAAGCAGCCAGGAGAGTATAGTGGAAGAATCACAGCGAAAGTGCGTGGATTATGTGTAGCTGCCCATGTGTTTGCCCTGGTTTCTCCTTTCAGGTTGCTCCCTGAGCCAATCTCTTAAATCTATTTTGTTTATTATATCAATTTAGATCTGCACCTACCTACAATTACTGTAGGTACAGTTACTGTGGGTAACTGTAGGCAGGTAAAATCATGATGTAGAAGTACTCATAGCCTCCAAGTACTTATACATTAACTATTAACTCTATTGAGATCCACAATATACAGGAAAGTACTTATACTGAATAATTGTGGGTATTAAAGAGATGTTACTATATCAATACTGGAAAGTTTACCAAAATAGAGTAAATACTGTGCAAAATGTAATATTTTCCTAATAGATTCAGGGCATCATAATTGTTGGTACTAATGACTATAAATTCTGTAAGATCAGAGGAACTTTGATTCTCAATGGTATCTTTATTATCCAAAGCTTTTTCTCAGTCTACATTTGTAGAGCAAATGAATAAGTGAAAAATGCCTAAACTATACTTTCATTCCTCTCTGTTTTGCTGTAACTAATTTGGCATGACTTTGGCAATCATAGAAACGTGCTTAGGTGTGTGTCACACACATACACGCACGCGCACACACATGCACACAAACACACACACACACGGGGACTATTCAATGTTACCATTGAAACATGTTCAGACCAATAATTTGAGCAAAGTACCCTTTCTTTACTCTGTGGGTGAAGTCAGAAAAAGAGTCTGTAAAGGCTTTGGTGCAGAACAGGATTTTCTCTCCACATCAGTTTTAGATGATATCTGTGATCAAAGAGACATATGCTGTTCGTATGCTTTCTCTGTACTTCAGAACTGGCTGTGACCTGGAGGATGTACGAGTGCCCTTATGTGGTTGCCTAGAAACTTTGGCTGCACAAGTGTCAACTTTCTTTTATGGCTCTAAGGGAGAAGGAGCCTCGCAGAGAGTGCTAGACTTTGCAGAGGTAGAAAAAAAGGTCCTTGTGTGTTTAAAACAAGTGTCTCACCAGGAGATAATGGTCGAGCTGTGGGTTATAAATGATACATTTTGTTCTTTTCGTCTTGCTGATGGCACAAGGGGAAAAAAAAGTTCATCTCTCGCTTATCAAAATACTGTGACATTTCTTCTTCCACAGGAAAATTTTCAATCACAACCTTGTGCAGCAACTGACACCAAATTTACCCTGTTGTAAAACTCTACAGTGTAATTAAAACCTGTTTGTGACCCTTATTTTTTTATGTACCTCATTCAAACTGAAACAACGCAGAACCTCACTAAAATTTGTTTTTAATTTTCTATTTCATTTCTCTAAGAGCACATCTACTACCTATGATACAAATAATCTTTGATTGGCTCTTGTTCCATTAATAATAATTTATGTTGCCATCAATACAGTCACTTGTAAATGATCAGCTTTATTAAATCTGTAAACTTTGAAGAAAATAAGCTTTACAAAGTTTCTTTGAAAATGAATGCATTTTGTATGATATTTAAAAATATGATTAAGGTGGTTGAGCCTTTCTATGCCAGTCACCTGATGACTATGTCTTGACTATTGATATTGTATGAAAATAATATTGTCATTTAGGGTTAGATAGTTAATTCGACAGGAGAGATTTTTGCTCTCCAGGCTGCATATTCCATGTGCAAAAAACAGAGTGGTGACTTGGTCAATGTCAGATCAATAGGAATAAGGATTGTGCGACTCAATTTTCAAATACAGAGTACTAGGCAGTTAGGTGATATGATTTCCACGTCTTCCTTGAGATTACATTGATTTTGTAATTTTAATGAAAATAGGCACAACATATAGAATTTAATAGCCCTCAGTTGCTATGGACATGGCATATAAAATATATGTCCCAGTTGTCTAAAGGACAAGCTAACATGGCAAAGTGTCCAGATAAGGAACTTTTAAGATAGCTAAGAAGAGTTTGCTACAACCATAGCAGCTTACTTATAGATAAAATAACAAAAAATAATCAGGGCTTAAATTTTGAATGACTATGAATTTACAATGGTATTTTAATATATGGGTATGTTTTTATAAGCCTTCCTGGCCTATGTGCTGCCTAAATGTTTTCAAAATGATTGATCCCCATATAACTGTAAAGGCCATTTATATGTAAGTTCTGTTCTTTATAGCTCTGTTCTTTATAGTTTTACAGAAAATTGAGATGATGGTGCTGTTTTTTCCAACTTTAGACTTTCTTACCACAGTTAGTTAGATAGACATTTTTAGCTTTTTATAGGGATAAAAACTTTCCCTTTCTCTTGAAAACCTTCTCACCCATGTCCTCCCAGCCTCTGCTCTTCAAAACATTCAAAATTAACATACATACTTCATCAATCTAGAGCCTTATATCTAATGCTAATTTGAACTTCCTGCAGATATTAAAACCCTAAAACACAAGAAATCAGAACACAAAATAAAGATTTGCTATTATTTTCTACTATGAAGAAAATACAAGAAAACGATGTTAGATACAGATAAGTGCTTAAATCTGATGTAACAAGAAGATACTAACTGCTAAATGTAATTGTTTTTACATGTTTAAAGGAGATTTTCCTTTTTCCTACTAAGTCCAGAAACTACCTGACTAGTCACTTCTATGTTTTATTTAGTACTTATATTTGAGGTTTTTATATTGAGCCTTCTTAAAAAATAACAGGAAGAGTGATCAACAATGACATAAATTAAAATGGAGAAACTCAGTACCAAAGAAGCAACAAGTCTGGGTAAAATCCCAGATTTGAAGATAGAAAATGAAATCTGTGTCTAGGAGTTTCAGATAATTAGAAGAACAAGTGTAGTAACTGCATACATTCTAATTTCCATAAAATTATGATTAAGACCAAATTGTCTCATTGATGCACGGTTGGGGTTCAGAGACAGAAAGTGTAAATTCATAGCTGGGCATCTGTTTTCTATCTTTCTCTTTTCTTGTAACATCTACTCCATCTTGTCCTTTATGTGGTAAGTAGCCTCCATTTACCAGCTGTGAGACCTTGCACAAGTTATTTAATCTCTCTGTGCCTCAGTTTTGGCATCTTCAAAATCGTGATAGCAGGGTGTACTTCATAGGGTTATTACAAGGATTCGAGGAATGACTCTTCTCAAATTGCATAGAACAGTGCCCAGGGCATAGAAAGCTGTGTGAGAGTATTTGTTAAATAAATAAAAGCAAAATTCCTTTCTCTGAGCCAAGTTCAGACCTCAGAAACTTCACTGAGGGTGTTCCTAGGGACAAGGAATGATGCACCACATGCAGTCACCCAATATGTTTGAAACTCTCGTCTCCTTGTTCAGTCTGTAAACTATCAAGTGTTTCCCCTAAAATTTCAAAAGAGCTTCCTTTTTTGCAAAGACTTCCTGGCTGAGGACAGGAAGATGTCACTCTTTAGTCTATAACAGAACACGTGAGAAAAAGAACAAAATTCTCTTGTTTTTGCACCCACAGGGTGGATACTGAAAGTATCTGCATGAATATATAAAAATGGACATATTAGAAAAGGGCAGAGGTTTTTTGTTTGTTTTGTTTTGAAGTTCTACACTGAAACTTATAAATTAGAGGCAACAATTGAGTCTTATTCAAGAAAGTCCAACCTAGGTCAAGTGCTAGCAGAATGCCCTTCTTTTTGTAGACTTCATGACTTTGAAGGTGTTATGGGCTTCTAAGGCTGGGATTTTAGGGAATCAGAGCTGGTCTTTGGCTGTATGCTAGAACTTGCTGTTCTAAGTGTTTCAGCATCAGCATCACCTGGGAGCTATTTGGAAATAAATGCAGTCTCAGAACATTTAGACAGACTGGGACACAGTTTGCCTTTTAAACACATATGACCTGATTTGATCATTAAGAATGTGTAGCATCTCATGTAAGCATTAGAATGACACAGTTTGCCTTTTAAACACATATGACCTGATTTGATCATTAAGAATGTGTAGCATCTCATGTAAGCATTAGAATGACATCCTTAAGGGATATTAGAGCTGGAAAAAGTAGTGAATCCAACTCCTTTATTTTCCAGTTTTGTGTCTTTCAAAGATAGCTATTCAGGACCTGCTGTGAGCCGGGTTTTCCAACTCTGTGTTGTGTTTACAGAGATAGAGAGGATATGGTTCTTGCTTTGGAGTTCTCTGCAGAAAGAGAGATAGAATGTAAACTAGTAGGTAAAATGTAGTGTGAAGACTGCACTTCTATAAACAAATGGAGAAAGTTTTGGGGATTGCCCTGAGCCTGGATGGGAGAATCAAGGAAACCTTGAAGAGGAGGAATATATTTTGAACTTGGGTCTTGAAGGATGAGTGAGTGTTTCAGTAGATCTGGGTTGGGCCCTGAGATCCTGAACTTCTAAC
Source organism: Tarsius wallacei (assembly GCA_963574415.1). NCBI lineage: Eukaryota > Metazoa > Chordata > Mammalia > Primates > Tarsiidae > Tarsius > Tarsius wallacei. Next base: position 3,395 of record CAUYQG010137301.1, on the reverse strand, counting down.
AAACTCTTAGGGCTATGAAGAAAACTTGAAAAGATATTATAATGTTAAAGAAATGCAATAAGAAACCTTGACTTACTTGGGAAATCAAAGGAGACTGCCCTAAGGAAGTTGAATTTGAGCTAAACTCTGAAGGGTCAGTAGGAGGTGACTAGGTCAAAGAAAAAAAAGGAGAAAGGGAGAAAGCATTTCAGCATTTTGTATGCAGGCATGAATGTTGCTCTATGTATTTACCATTTTGGCCTGTTTTACTTCCATTATGATAGGATGAAAGAATGAATAATGGAGAGTTTTTACTTTGCTGACACAGAGTGGGTGCACAGAAGTTTGATAATGTAAGGTGGATTATTTGGAGGGATGGTTATAAGTTATGATCATGTCATGAAAGCATGTGGTCATGTAGCATACACTGGCTAAATGTAATTCTAAATACATTAAACAGAAATGCATTTGAGACTATTATACTGTGTTTTATAACAACAAAATGTTCATCATGGAAGGAGAAATAGCAGGAAATGGAGAACAAAACTGTTCATGTCTTCACATTTTATGTATGAGTACAATACACACTGTGAGAGTCAGACACATTTCTTTTCATTCCAGAACTGTAAGCCAACTCAAAATTCTAAGAAGACTTTTCAGTGTCTGAAGAAAGGAAAGTTTTGAACCCATATTTTTATTGTGCCGTAGGACTTTTCAAAACCAATATAAAAAGACAAGGTGTGTTAGTCTGCCAGGACTGCCATAACAAGTACAGTACCATGGACTGGGTGACTTAAACAACAGAAATGAATTTTCTCATAGGTTTGGAGACTAGAGAGGTCTGCAGTCATGGTGTAGGCAGCATTGATTTTTTTCCCCTTGAGGCCTCTCTCCTTGGCTTCTAGATGGCCATCTTCTTTGGGCATCTTCCATGGCTTTTCCTCCATGTATGTCTGTGTCCTAAATTCCTTTTGTCATAAGAACACCAGTCATATTAAATTAGGGCTCACCCTTATGACCTCATTTTACCTCGATTACCTCAAAAGTCCTAGCTCTAAATAGTCACATTCTGAGGTGTTGGGGTTAGAATCTCATAAATTTTTAAAGGGAGACACAATTTAACTCATAGCACCAAGTGAATTTTGAACATACATTTGCCATCAACTATTACTATAAGCTACTATATTTAATTATTATTATTATCATTATTATTATTTCCATATACTCCTGAGCTGAGTCTAATTAACTAGTTCACAGTTAAGTAATACTGCATACATTTTTTTCAGATGAATGCAACCCAGAGACAAATTTATTGTCACCTTCCATGTGCACTTCTGATAACACAACTCCCATAATTTTTTTCTTGAATTCTTGAAGTCAACTTTCAGCCAGGAACAAGTGAGCACACCTTGCTCAGGAGGAAACAGTTTACCAAATAAAATGAAAAATAGCAAGAAGATGAGCTCAGTTTATGGAGAAAACACACTACCCTGATTTTTAATTCATGTACCTATAAATATATTTGAAATAAAAATTTGAAAAAGATGAGTTTCATGGCCAAAATATGCCTATCAAATTCTTACAGCTGGTTAAAATCAGGCTGTATTAGAAAATGTATTATAATTCACAAGATAATTGCAGTCTTTGGCACCTGCTATGAAGGAGGCATGCCAATACTTGTGCCCAGTGGGAAACTATCGATAGCTTTGTAAAAACTATTATTAACCTATATAACCAGCAATACCAGACTTTCAGAATCTTTACCAAAATCTCATAATACTTGGTGGATTGACCTCGTGACAGTCTGACGTTCTGTAACATATGTTTGCTTTGGATCTCTTGCCATAATATATGTAGTGGTTAGTCTACTAGTGTATTAGTCTACTCTGGCTGCCATAACAAAAAACTAAGTGGTTTAAACAACAGAGATTTGTTTTTATTTTCAGTTCTGGAGGCTAGAAGTTTAAGATCAGGGTGACATCATGATCAAGTGATACTGAGGGCTTTCTGGCTTGCAGATGGCTGCCTTCTTCCTGTGTTCTCACAGGTCTTTCCTCTGTGGGTGCATGGAGAGAGGGAGAGAGAGCACACTCTGATATCTCTTCCTTTTCTTATTTGGACAGTAATCTTAACATATCAGGGTCCTGCCCTTTGACCTCATTTATCCTTAATTACCTCTTAAAGACCCTAACTCCAGATAGAGTCATATTGAGGATTCATGCTTCAACATGAATTTTAGGGGAACACAATTAAGTCCATAACAATCAGTAAACATTTATTAAAATACTAGTAAATGCAAGATGCTGTACTAAGTATTGAGCGCTATAATATGTAAGCTATTAATCCAGGAAGTGGGCAAGTCTAACATGGTGGATTGATGTTTAAATATAACAGTTTCTGCTACTATATATATGATTTTATTTATATTTTAGAAATTATAAAATTTATTAAATTATATATATTTATATCTTATAATTGTTGCTCAATATATTTGATGAAGTGTTGGTATTTAGATCAAACACCTTTTTGAAAAAAGTAACAATCTCTAAGAATTTAGTTCTTACAGTGGTGGAGGTGTGAATTATGGTGATGTTTACAAAAACTACTCTGTTCCAGTGATACGAGGTACTGAGATAGCAGCAAAAAGGTTGGTAAGCAATTGTTAATTGAGCTACACCACAATTTATATATACCTAATTTCCCTTGTTTTAGTTTCCTACAGTTTCTGTAACAAACTACCACAAACTGGGTGGCTTAAGACAAGAGACATTTATTCTCTCACAGTACTGAAGGCAGGAAGTATGACATCGAGGTTTTGCCTGGGTCATGAGTCCTCTGAATTATTTAGGGGAATCCTCTCTTGCCTCGTACCATATTCTGGTTGTTGACTGGAAATCCTTGTGGTTCCTTGGCCTATAGATGTGTAATTCCAGTCTCTGCCTTCGCATCACATGGCATTCTCTCTGTGTGTCTCTGTCTTCCCATGATCATCTTTTTATAAGAATGCCAGTCATATTGGATTAGGTGCCCTCCCTATGCCAAGACCTTATCTTGGCTTAACTAATTACATCTGCAATGACTCTAGTTCCAAATGAGGTGATGTTCTGAGATATTGTGAGTTAGGACTTCAGCATATCTTCTTTGTTTTCAAGGGAGGGCATAATTCAACCCATAGTACTTCTGAAAGAGAAAATACCATCAGCATCATTTTTGAAAATGAGAAAATCTTTTTTTTCTTTTACAAAAATGCAGTATATAATTACTTGTTTCCAAACTCTTGCCAAAGATGTCTAGATAAAAATATTTAAAATACCTAAGTATTAAAGTGTTAATATTTCACATAAAAATGAAATTCTAGAAGTGTTCCCTTTTCGCCACACCCTCTCCAGCAACTGCTATTTTTTGAGTTATTGATA
>CAUYQG010137299.1:0-12641 GCA_963574415.1 Tarsius wallacei | reverse complement strand
GCACGCTACCACACCCGGCTAATTTTTGATTTATTGTAGAGATGAGGTCTCACCAAGTTGCCCAGGCGGGTCTTGAACCCGCGGGCTCAGGCAATCCACTCACCTCAGCCTCCCAAGGCGCGGGATTACAGGCTGAGCCACTAAGCCTGGCTTGACCTAATCTTGAGGGTCATTCAAACCATAGCATTCTACCCTTGCCCCCCAAAATTTATGTCCTTCCTCACATGCAAAATACATTTATTCCTTGCCAATAGCATCAAAAGTCTCAACTTGTTTCATTATAAATTCAAGTCCAAAGTCCATAATCTCATTTAAATCTGATATGGGTGAGACTCAGGGCACGATTCATCTCAAAGTAAATTTCCCTCCAGCTGTGAGCTTGTTTTATCTACTTTCAAAATACAATGCTGGGACAGGCATCGAATAGACATTCCCATTCCAAAAGAAAGAAATGGCAAGAATAAAGGTAACTGGTGCAAGTAAGTCCAAAGCCCCAGAGGAAAAGCAATATTAAATGCTAAGATGCCAGAATAATCTCCTTAGACCCCATTTCCCACATTCTGGGGTAGGGGTTGGCCCCCAAGACCTCAGACAACTCTGTCCCTATGGCTTTGCTGGGCTCAGTCCACCCAGCAGCTCTCATGGGTTGGAGTCTCATGCCTGCAACTGTCCTAGGCTGGCATTGAATACTGGTGGCCTTACAGTTCTGTGGTATCGGGGACTCACCCACTCCTCTGACTCCACTAGGCATTGCCCTAGTGCAGACTCTGTGGTGACCTTGCTCCTACACCTCTGCTTGGCATTGCCTTAGTGGGGGCTCTGCCCCTAGGACAAGTTTGCCTGGACCCCTCAACTGTGACATCCTTTGTAGTCTAGGTGACACCTGCCATGGCACCACAGCTCTTGCATTCTATGTGCCTGCAGAATCAGCACCACATGAAGGCCACCAAGGCTTATGGCTTGTACTTTTAAAATTATTTTTTGACACATCGTAATTGTATTTATAGGTACAATTCAACGTTTTGACATATATGAGGAGATCCAAAAAAACCAGAATTTTTTTTTTCTTTTTTGTTTTTTTGAGTTGGAGTCTCACTCTGTCACCCAGCTGGAGTGTAGTGGCACACTCATGGCCACTGCAGCCTCAACTTGCCAGGCTCAGGCGATCCTTTGGCCTCAGCCTTCCAAATAACTGGAACTACAGGCATGTGCCACCACGCCCGGCTAACTTTTTTTGATTTATTGTAGAGATGAGGTGTCACCAGGTTGCCCAGGCTGGTCTCAAACTCAGGCAATCCTCTCACCTCAGCCTCCCAAAGTACTGGGATTATAGGCGTGAGCTACCACGCCCAGCCTCAGAATAAAAAATTGTACTTTTATTCTTATATGTTTAAACTTCAATCACCTTCAAAGTACTCTCCATTTGATGCAATACACCTACCTATTGAGATGCTTTTTCCACTGCTCAAAACAGTTTTTGAACTCATCAGTTTTGATAACCCTTTAGTGCTTCTGCTGTTTTTTTGTTTCACCTCTTCCACATTGACAAAACATTTCCCTTTGAGGACTTTTTTTCATTTGGGGAAACAAAAAGTCACTCAGAGCAAGATCAGGTGAACAGGGATGGTGAGGCCTGGGGTTATGCTATTTTTGTTCAAAAACTGCTGAACACTCATTCGTATTGTGAGCAGGTGTGCTTGTAAATCACTCATAAAATGGGCAAACGTGTTGAAAGAATCACCAAAAAAATTTCACTGAAGTGGAATGCAGCCTTTCATATCACTAGCTGGTACACTGATGCCAGTGGGTTCTTAGAACACTTACCTAGTGGGGGAAGCCTATACTACAAGGGGTCAGCCCTCCAAAAAGATAATTCCAGTTTTGGGTGGTCCCCCTTTGTATATATTGCTTCCACATTTTCCAGTATTTGCATACCAAGCTGCAGCTTGTACTTTCTTGAGCAATAGGTCAAACCACACCTGAGCCCACCTGAGCCATAGTTGGAGTGGCCAAGGAAAGCTTGGAATGCAGAGAAGAGTCCTAAGGCAGTGAAGGGCAGCAAATGCTAAGTTACCACAGCCATCTTTCTGGAACCCTTGCCCTCAAGGTCCTAGCTTGCCTCAAAGATCTCTGAAATAACTTTGGGGTCTTGTTTCCATTGTCTTGATGATTAGAATCTGGCTGGTAGAATCTAGCCAAACCATTAGTATCCTTTCCTGGACCATGCTTTTTTCAAAAGCTGAGAGTTTTCCAAATCTTTACATTCTGCTTTCCTTGTAATTATAAACTCCATCTGGAAATGTATCTCATTGTAAACAGCTAGAGGAAGTCATGAAGTACCTTGAACACTTTGCTTCTTCAATATTTCTTCTGCCAGGTATCCGAGTTCATCTCTCTCAAGTTCTGTCTCCCACAAAGACCTATGACATGGACCCAGTTCCACTAAGTCCTTTGCAACTGTATAATAAGGACAGCCTTTACTCCAGTTTTCAATACCTTATTTCATCTGAGGCCTCATCAGAATGGCCTTTACTGTCCAATATTCTACCAACATTCTGATCAGGACCACTAAAGTAATCCCTAAGAAAATGTAGGCTTTTCCTATAGCTCTTCTGAGCTCTCACCAGAATTGCCCTTAATTTTCCACTCACAGTTTGCTCCTCCAAATTCTTCCAGCATCTACCCATTACCCAGTTCCAGAGCTGCTTCCACATTTTCAGTTATTTGTTATGGCAACAGCTCCATTTCTTGGTACCAACGTTTTGTCTTTGTTTTGCACTATCACAGGATACCTGAGACTGAATAACAAGAGCAGAGACTTATTTCTTACAGTTCTGGAGGCCAGGAGGTCCAAATTTGAGGGGCCTGCACCGGTCAGGGACTTTCTGCAGTGTCGTAACATAGCAGAAGTCATCACATGGTGAGAGACAGCAAGAGAGGACTGAACTCACTTTTATAACCCACTTCTACAATAACAACGTTAAGCCCTCATGTGACACCAGAGCCCTCATGACCTCATCACTTAATCACTTTTTTTTTTTTTTGAGTTGCACTCTTACTCTGTCGCCCAGGCTGGAGTGCAGTGGCACACTCCCAGCCACCCAGCCTCCACCTGCTGGGTTCGGGCGATCCTTCCTCCTCAGCCTTCCAAGTAGCTGGAACTACAGGCACGTGCTACCATGCCCGACTTTTGATTTATTGTAGAGATGAGGTCTCATCATGTTGCCCAGGCTTGTGTCGAGTCTGCAGACTTCGGCAATCCTCTCGCCTTGGCCTCCCAAAGTGCTGGGATTATAGGCTTGAGCCACCGCGCCCGGTCACCTAAACGTCTTAAAGGTCCCACCTCCTCTCAACACTGTTGCACTGGAGATTGAGTTTCTAACATATGAACTTGGGGATACATTCAAACCATAGCATGGCCCTTGACAGAGAGAGAGAGAGAAATTTAAATGTGTGGGCAGATGTTTTGCGCCATTCAGTGAGCACATATCCCAGTCTAGCTTGACTTGGGAGACATGAATCTGCTATTTCTTTAACCACTGTCCTTCCAGCTGGTCTCATTGTGGGGGCCTATAGGTGATTCTAATGTTTAAGGTTAAATATTTCCCATGTAACATAGGGCCTGTGAGATGAAGTCAACTACTTTATCTGGTGGTTAGCCAATGAAATAGTGATCTATTCCTGCATTGGAAGAACTGTTTGTGCTGAGCCAAGTAAGACATGGCTTGCCCATTAACATCGTGGTTCTTTCTAAGTAACTCAAGGTGATTTTGTCTATGTGCAATCTTTGCCTAACTCTACTGAGTATAGAAATCACCTTTCTCACCCAGCCTCCTCGAAGATGGAAATCCATCTGATTGTTAGCCAGCCTTTGAGCATCTTCCACATGCCAGGAATCTTACCTAAATATAAATTTTACATGCCTAGCCCTTTTGCAAATGCATATACTGTTACCAAAAAACCCGTAATTTTCAACTTACTATCAAACCTTCCATGCATCCCCTCCTTTTTTTTTTCAGAGTCTCACTCTATTGCCCAGGCTGCTGGAGTGCAGTGGCACAATCACAGCTCACTGCAGCCTCTACCTCTTGGGCTCAGGCAATCCTTCCACCACAGCCTCCCAAGTAACTGGGACTACAGGTGCACACTACCATGCCCAACTATTTTTTTTTTTTTTTTTTGTAGAGATGTCTGGCTATGTTGCCCAGGCTGTCTTGAACTCCTGGCCTCAAGCAATTCTCCCGCCTTGGCTTCCCAAAGCTCTAGGATTGATTACAAGCGTGAGCCACTTCTTCTAGCTTTTTTGTTTTTAATAGCATCTTCCCCTGTTTTTCTCTCAAAAACTATAAAATTCCTATCTTCAGTCTTTTAAAGATAGAACCTAGCTTCCCTCTATCCCCTCGTTCAATGTAATTATCTTCCAACACTGACAAGGACTGAACATAACTGTTTACCCAACAGCTAGATTTTTAAAGAGCAAGGACTAGCTTGGTGACAAGGTTTGTCTGATGTCATCTGCTGAGCTATTTATAGGTAGGGCCTGCAGCTTTCTTACCGCTCTGGCCATCTCTTCCCCAGGACTCCAACCTCTCACTCGCCATGATTTCTGAAGAGCATACTGCTCTTTCCCAGGAGGAGAAATCACCACATTGGCCCCAGTAGAAAATGACCTCAAATTAGAGCAATCTTTCTTTTCAAAGTGGAGGAAATTTTCTAAATTACCAAAATTTAATCCATCATATGAAAACATTCTGTCCCTTGACCCCTGAGGAATGAGACAGTCAGCCCTTGCCTTCTCCAGGTTTTTGTTGAGGAAGCTGTAGTTAGATAACTGTAATAAAAATTCAGTTGTTCTCTTAGCAACCTTCTCACTGTCAGCTCTTTTACAGCTTGTAATGCGACTTAACCTACCAGTCCAAGATTCAGGGATTTGAGATTCTGACCATCTTTCTATCTGAAATAACTAACAATCTTATTTTGAACAATAAGACAGTCACAGCTATCTGTTCATTCTTGGTTTTTTTCCCCCCGTCGGAGAAAGTTGTATTTCTTTCTTTAAAAAAAAAAAGCTATTAAGCTACCTACTTTGAGCTGAAGGAAACTGGCTTCTCCTCACTGTCTCTTTATTGCCCCCAGCAAAATTTGAAGAATGTCTCTTTGCACTAACCTCTTAGATGATTTACTGATCTCAGAGAATTAAAGTGCTCAACCAGAATTTGGAAAGTACCATGAAGAAATTGAAGCTTCTGGAATATGTTCATTTGGTTCTCAGAAGCTTCCCACATTCTGGAAAAAAATCAAAGACCTCGAGTCAGGACATTTCTTCTAGTGAAGAGGGAGAGAAGCCAGGCCAGACACATTAAGACTCTCAAACAGCCTTATGCCTTTGCTCAACTGTGACGTGACCAACAGATTGCCCTGAAAGAAGCCACTTAGGGCCAAAGGACTGCCTGAAAGAATTAGAAATAAGGCATCAAGAATTTGATTTTTATCTCCCTCAAGATTCTCTTCGAGCTGGCCCTGGGGAGGAACAAGTGCTTGAAATTTCTTGGACATAGTTGTGTAGTTGGAGCTACACATCTCTTCCAAGATTCTATATCACAGCAGAGCCAAGTCCCTGGCAGGGAGGCAGCAAGTGACAGTGAAAAATGCATGGGTTCAAGAGCCAGACCAACATCCTTGCAAACCTGTCTCTGCAATAAGAAAGAGCTGGGTCATCTTAGGCAAGCACTTAATCTCTCTGCACCTCCAAGGGAGAGACAATTATTCCCCACACACAGTTCCAAGCAAGATACCCAAAGACCTGGGCACAAACCATGGCACACAGTAAGCATGCAACATATATTTGTTCTCTCACCTCCCTTTTCTTTCTGAAGTTTCCACCCATCTGTACAGGCTAAGAGAAGCAGTTGTGTTCCATTTCTGCCACTGACTAGTTGTGGAACTTTGGGCTAGGTACTTTTCTAAATCTCTGCTTTTGCATCTGGAAGGTGGCAATAATGATAATACTTACTGCATGAGACTGTTGTGAGAAGTGCATTTAAAATATATCAAGAGCCTTAACAAATAGAAGTGGCCCAAGCCTCTCTCACCTCTGAGAGGCCTTGATGGGAGTCCATGTGGATAGACTATGAAAGGAGTGATTGAAATTCAATGATAGTTATAGCAAAATAATGAGGGGGGAAAAATAAAACCACAAGGGACCTTAGCCAAATGACTAAAAGTCTAGGTCAAAGAGTCCCACCGCCTGTGTTCAAATACTACTTTAGTAACTATCTGACCTGGGGAAGATTCCCCACTTTCTCTGTATCATGGTTTCTGTAGACATAAATGAGGATAATAATAATAACCCACTTTATACGGCTGCTGTGAAATACACCTGGCTTGTAGCAATTGTCTTATTCATCATCGTCGTCATCATCGCCATCATCATCATGCCGTGTGACTCAAGAAAGAAAAGCTAGGCTATAGTCGAGAATGAAATGCCTTTTATTTTCTGTTTTGAGACAAATGCCATCAGTTATCCAGCTGGCAAAGGGAGGCCACCCCTCGATTTATCCAGTGCTTCTGGGGCATGTCTGTGGGGAGCTCAATGGAGAGGACATAATTGGTAGAGTGGCCTGTGGTGGAAAGGGTGCCTCTCCGGGCACTCGTTTTGTAGACTGGGCACACGTAAATGTTCTGATGCAGAAACATCGCACTCTCCCCAGGTTTCAGCCAAATGATGGGCAACGGATCATAGAGGATTTTGGGGAGAGATTCCCCAATCTGCATCATATTCCTGTCCCAACGGGCACCTTCTAAGAAGAGCCCTTTTATGTAGGCTCCATCTTCTGGGTTGCTCTCCATCACTGTTTCTTGTGTGGTTACCTGGAAGAGTGAAAAGCTGTGAGTTCCATTACCTGCCATTTTCCAACATGGAGCAGTATTAAGAAATTGGAATTCTCTGGCACCCAAATTGCAAACTGGTTAAAATGTCTGCCTCTCCCAGGGTGCACCTCCAAGAACAATGGGGCTTCTGTGATAGTATTCCTGTCTGCCACACGTGAACCAGGTCTGACTCTTAGTCAGCATGCCACCCTTACATGTGGTGGACTAAAGAAAATGCACTAAAGTAGGCTACATTAACTATAACTAGCTTAGTGACTTTGTACAATCACTTCCCTTTCTGGATCTGGATTTATAAAGTGAGGGGTTAGATTCAAGGGTAGCCTGGTTAAACACTTCTGGAGACGAGTGTGAGGAGAACAAAGGCTTAACTTCTAGTTTTTGTGGCATAAAAACTTCCACCATGGTCGAACTATTTAACAACCAGCTCGCAACATTTCTGAAAATGTAATAATGGGCTCTAACGAGCTGGTATGAATGAACTCCAGCCTACCACTGTTTAGATTCAGAGGTGGTCAACTCAAATTCCTTCAGGTAAATGCAGAAAATGGACAAGGTCTAGGAGAAAAGGAAGTAGTGGGGATTATGGTGAAACAGAGAACACACACTTCATTTAAAATCAAATTCTAATTTTTTTTTGTTATTGTGAAGGGAATGTTTTTCTCATTTCATTCTTTTTTCTTTTTCTTTTTTTTTTTTTTTTTTCCCCTTGAGTCGTAGTCTCACTCTGTCACCCAGGCTAGAGTGCAGTGACATGCTCATGGCTACTGTAGCCTCGACCTGCTGGGCTCAGGCAATCTTTCTGCCTCAGCCTTCCAAGTAGCTAGGACTACAGGCACGTGCCACCATGCCTGGTTAATTTTTAAATTTATTGTAGAGATGTGATCTTGTCATGTTGCCCAAGCTGGTTTTGAACTCCTGGGCTCAGGCAATCCTCTCGCCTTACCCTCCCAAAGTGCTAGGATTACAGGGATGAGCCACGACACCTGGCTTTGTTTTTCCCATTTCTTAGCACAAATTCCAAGAATAGGAAAAGACTATTGATTTTTGTAAATTTAATCGATATCAATAATCAATGACCTTACAAGTTCTTTTACAAACACCCCTCAACCTACCATGGGGTTACAACCCAATAAACCCATCATAAGTTGAAAATATTGTAAGATAAGACTGCGTTTAATACACCTAACCTACTAAACACCATACCTTAGCCTAGCCTGCTCATAACACTGCTCATAACACTAGTGCTCATAACACTTACCTTAGCCTATAGTTGGGGGCAAAATCATCTAACACAAAGCCTATTTTTCAGTAAAATGTTGACTATCTTATGCAATTTATTGAGTACCAAACTAAAAGTGAAAAACAGAATGGTTGTACAGGTACTTGCAGCGTTTCTACTGAATGTGTATTGATTTCACAACATCATAAAGTCACAAAATTATAAGTCGAACCACTACAAGTTGTGGATCATCTATATTCTGATAGGTGTGTCTTTAGAATCTCTCAAGATTTCTAGGTGCACAACCATTTCAAAATCAAGGAAAATGTTTTTTATCTTTTTTCCAGTGTTTATCCTAGTTATTTTGTTTTCTTATTGTCTGTATTGTGGTTTAAAGTTGTCTTCAAGGGCTAATAATCAAGTTAAGTTCATTCATAAACTAAATTATGAACCTAGAGCAACCAGTTTGTGACCTCTGGCCTAGATGATCTCAAAGAATTTTTCCATAGAATTGATCATTCTACAATGTTCTAAGGTCTGTTTCACCTGTTCCCCTCTACATGCAGACAAGGTAATGCTTGACTATGGGCCTTTTTTTGACTCCAAGCAAAGGACTACACAAGGGCATTAACTTCCTTCCAAATGGAGAGTCCACTATGTTAAGTAGACAGTGTGGGAAGATACTTTCCTTTTTCTTGATATTATATATAGAGTTTTCCTCTGGAAAGATTCCTTTTTATATGCACAGAGACAATGCCTTGGGAATCCTCTAATTCTGTCAGGAATTGCTTCTGGAGCTACTGTAAGTCATGCTAAATACTTCATTTATATGATCTCAGAAGCATTTGGGTCTTTACATGCCTACATATTTAGACTCATGAAGAAATTGGCAACATTGCTTCCTGTAGTTAGCCCCCTGAGCAGGCCTAATCTAAAGCACACCTACCTCGAACTCAAATCCGATGTGGTCAATGGGGATGGTGTATTTCCGGGCATAATTTTGAGAAACACCTGTCAAAAAAGACTGTGTGAAGTAGAAACCAGAAATCCAAAAGACGACAGGGGGCCCCTTGTCAATCCATTCCTGGAGGGTCACAGAAATCAAAGTTCAAAATCAACAACACATCAAAGATAGTCCAAAGGCAGGTAACATAGACAAGTTCCATAACGAAATATGCTTTCCATCATTTTCCTTGAAACAGGCAGTCCTCTCGATTTAGCTTATATTTTCCCATTTTTGATATGTGGTACAAAGAAATATATTTCTACTTTAAGAAAAACACAGGTTGCCGGGTGTGGTGGCTCAAGCCTGTAATTCCAGCACTTTGGGAGACCAAGGCAAGAGGACTGCCTGAGCCCAGGGATTTGAGACTAACCTGGGCAACCTGGCAAGACCTCATCTCTGCAATAAATAAAAAAATTAGCCACGTGTGGTAGTGCGCACCTGTAGTTCTAGCTACTTGGAAGGCTGAGGTGGAAGGATTGCCTGAGCCCAGCAGGCTGAGGTTGCAGTGGCCATGAGCATGCCACTGCACTCCAGCCTGGGCAACTGAGTAAGATTCCAACTCAAAAAAAAAAAAGAAAGAAAGAAAAGCACAGGTGAAGCTGGTGTCAGAGATACAATAGAGAGTGGTAGTGACTGTAGCAGTGAAGAATATGTGCCTTGTCTAAACTCAACAACAGCCACTCATCAGCGGCAATAGCTGCTGTGCAAGAATACAGGTCCATTGTTTCAGGTCTCTCATTTTTTGCAGTTCAAACATCTGAATTTTTATGTGTAAAAAATCCTACATGGGAGCTTAAAAAATTTCAAATTACCAGACAACCCCTGAGGGTCCCCTCCTACTGTAGGAGTTTTTCTGTCGTCTCAAGAAATCCTGCTTTCTTTCTTTTTTGAGTTGAAGTCTCACTCTGTCACCCAGGCTGAAGTGCAGTGGCACGCTCATGGCACCACAGCCTCGACCTGCTGGGCTCAGGTGATCCTTCAGCCTTAGCCTTCCAAGTGGCTGGACCCATAGACGTGCGCCACCACACCTGGCTAATTTTTTTATTTACTGTAAGGATGAGGACTTGCCATGTTGCCCAGGATGATCTTGAACCCATGGGCTCAGGCAATCCTCTTGCCTCAGTCTCCCAAAGTACTGGGATTATAGGCATGAGCCACCGCGCCTGGCAAATCCGGCTTTCCAAAAAAAAAAAACTTTCAAATTACCAGGTAGCCAGACCAAATGTATCTACTGGCCAAATCTAGCCCATGAGCCACCAGTTCGTGACATTTATTCTAGTTCCCATTCCTGCATTCATAGGCTATCATCTTTTCTAGGACTTTGAAAAGTCTTCCTCTTGCCCTCAACTCTGAAAGACTATTCAGGTGCTCAGTCTGGAATGCTGTGTAGCTGCCTGCCCCTGCTCCCCCAGCCTCTAATCTGTTACTTCAGAATGTCTTCTCCACCTAAGCGAGCATTACAGGTTCCCAGTTACCCTGACTCCCAGGTACCTGAAAGAAGGTCAGGCGGGCCAGGAGGTCAGCCACATAGCCCCCTAGGGGCTTCAGTGATGGGTAGGACTTGGCTGCCCACATGGCTGGCACTTTACCCACAAGCATGCTATTGAAGACTTCCTCCAGCTCCGAGGACATCAGGACCTGTCCTTTGATGGCTCGGCCAAGATTAATGAGGCTTCTGCGAACCACTTTGGTCAGCCTGTAAGAACAGAGGAGCTTGCTGAGCCTGGCTCTCCCATGGCCCCACTACCCAAGTATACTGACTCCAGCCTCTTTTGACTTTTCAGCCTTTAAAAGGTCAGACAAGTAATACACAGTCATTAATTGATTAAAAAAAATTAAATCACCCATTACCTTACCACCTAAAGGTAACTTTGAAGTATATCTTATCAAATTTTCTCTATGTAAATACAAATTATTTTTAATGAGATCATACAATATTGCCTGTTTAAAATCTGTTTTTCTCTCTTAGCATATAAGGAACATCTTTCCAGTTCACTAAATAGAGATCTGAATTGCCCTTTTTAATGACTGCCGAGTGTTCCATTTTATTTAACTATTCTCAACGATGATGGAAATGTATTATCTTTAGATTGTTGTCATTGTAAATAACTGCTAGGAAAAGTCTTTCATATCGATCTTTGTATGTAAATTTTAAATTATTTTCTTACTGAAAGAATTTCTAGGTCAAAGGGCATGCGCAGTTTTTAAGGCGTTTGATTCACATTGTCCAAGTTGTTCTTTTTATAGACTGTGAGGTGCACAGCTGAGAAAATGCAACAGAAGGGCAGCCTGGGAGATGCCAAGATCCCCTGCCTCTCTCTCCAGTTTCTTTGTTCTGAGGCCCAGCAAGCCCAGAAGGAATTCACCCGAGGCTACCAAAGAATCTGCCATAGAAAGAGCTTGTTATCTCCAAAGATTTATGGAATCTCACCTGAATGGACACAAGAATGATCAAATGCAGGGATTTCTGGATGTATAACCACTAAACATGCATAACAGGAGGAATTTAAGGTTCAGACGTGCTTCCTGAGGAGCCAAGGGGCAAAGCTACCATCTGAGGGATTACAACCCAGACCTCTATTATATCTAAAAACCTACTGGCAACATCTTTCTTTCTATTCTTGCAGTTACGAACTTGGCAAGTTTCAGGATTTTAGTGCCCAAGGAAGGAACATTTGCTCCAGAAGACACAATCATGGTTCTCCTGAATTGAAAACTGAACTGTCACCTAGTCATTTTGGGCTTCCCATACCAATGGGTGAACGGGCAAAAAAAAAAAAAAAATGCAATGGGGAGGAATGTTAGAGTATTGTGGGGTGATTAATCCTGACCATCACTGGAAAATAAGATGGTTGTTACCCTGTTCTCTTTGATACAATGACCTCTGGTAAAGGCTAGTGAAAGCCCCTATAACAACAAAAGAAGAGCTCCAGCTGCCTTAGAGGATAATGGGTAGCAGAGGAGGGAAGCGACCCTTGATGTCAGATTGAACAGTTTAAGAAGGACTACAATCCATCATCCCAAGGTGTCTGATTCACAGCAGAGGAAACCACACATCGATTAAGTGGCTCTGCAATCAGACAGCCTGGGTTCAAGATAGCCTAGGCTCCCATAACACCCCTAACTCTGTGGTAGGAGTGATGTGAACTTTTTATATTTAACCAGATTTCACATATTGGTTAAGTGTATGGGCTCTGGAATCAGACAACCTGGGTTCAAACTTAGTTCTGCCACTGAATGACTGTGTGACCTTGGACAATTTACTTAACCCTTTTGAATCTTAGTTTTCTTATCTGTAAAACAGTGGCAGAGGAATTAATAACTGTGTGTAGCCGGGCTCAGTGGCTCAGTCTGTAATCCCTCGCTTGGGGAGGCTGAGGTGACTGGATTGCCTGAGCCCGCAGGTTTGAGACCCACCTGGGCAACTTGGCGAGACCTCATCTCTACAATAAATCAAAAAAAATTAGCCGGGTGTGGTAGTGCGTGCCTGTAGTTCCAGCTACTTGGAAGGCTGAGGCGGAAGGA
>CAUYQG010137298.1:0-59365 GCA_963574415.1 Tarsius wallacei | reverse complement strand
CTGTAGTTCCAGCTACTTGGAAGGCTGAGGCAGAAGGATCGCCGGAGCCCAGCAGGTCGAGGCTGCGGTGGCAGGGAGCAGCCACTGCACTCCAGTCTGGGCGACAGAGGGAGACTCCTACTCAAATAAATAAATAAATAAATAAATAAAAATAGTAAATCATGATCTTTAGCAGAAAATAAAATTAAATTTAATTTGTGTTTTCCACAGTCGTTTGTTAAGAAATATTGCTTGCTGATAACAATGTTAGCAAAATGCAATGAACATGTATGAACAACCCCACCAACATCAAGCAAATTATTCTTTAAAAGAATAAAGAGACATTGCTCAAAATTTTAGAGATAATTTCTAAGTCTAAAGAAACTGCTTGTAAAATATGCAACAAAAATGATATTCCAATAACATAAAAGAAATTTGAGAAAGAAACTAAAGAGCATTTTCATAAATCTAAGGGAAAGTATTCGTTCACAAAAAATGTTTGCATTAATTCTTATATAGGGTAATTTAAACTCCATTGGAGATAATGTGATACACTCAATTAAAGAGAGATAACTAGGTATTGCCATTTTGAGTTTTCTTTATAACATTCCAGCATAGAAATTTTCAAAGAAGAACTTAAATAACACTGTGAGATTGCTTTTAAAAATAGTAATGAATTATGCTATGTGATAGTAATTTATATGATGAAAGTTAACTACTTTGTAACATACTCTGTGGTAAAAATAATTTCTTATATTTGACCCTACTATAATGTTTGAACATATGCATAAAGCTTATGGTCATTTACAGCTTTAACCATTTTTGTGTGTGCTTCAATTGCTACTGCTTCAGAAAAGTACATTTTCTACAAATTGAAACTTACAAAAACGATCCGAAGACCACAGTAACTCAAGAAAAATTACCTAGTCTTGCATTGCTCTCAATAAGGCAAATATGTGAAAATACTGATTAAAAGGACACAATTAGTAATTTTTCTGAAATAAAGGCAAGAAAAATAAATTTCTTGGAATAAACATAAATTTTATGAATTATGTGTCCATTTCATTTCTTATCCAAACATAGCTAGTTTATAAACACAACACCCAAACATATGCAACAATAGATAATTTCAGACATCTTTGATGTTTTGCCAGTTTTCAGTCATACCAGAACCATAACTTTACACATATTTTTAGTTTTGATATTATGAAAATTAGAACATATTTTATTTACCAAGTTTTTACTTGATTTACAACTTTTATATATTGACATATAAACTGCATTTGTACTTTCCCACAACTCACACATGTTAATGGCAGTCATTGTTAGTATAACCAGTACAACCCAGTGTTTAGTTGGAGTAACTCTTCCTTCCAAAAAAAAAAAAAAGTTTTCAATCCCCATGTCACAACTTATGGAAAGTCTGATGCTTGTCCATGATTTGAATTTATATTCTTATACTTATCTCTGGCTCATGCCATATTTGTTCAGTTACTAGATTACTTCATGACCAAAACATACTTCCTCGTTCATGTGCTCACCTTGCTGTGGGTCTGCATTTTTTGTGCTTCAGATTTCTCTCACATGGTGTATATCAGACTTGACTGAAAGTTTGAAAAGGTGACGTGCCAGACTCTGAAGTACAGAACTAATTGAAGAACTGCTCCCTTACAAATGGATGTGGGTCATCCCTGCCCTATGTTATTGTCGCCACACTCCCATGGAAAGTGTTTCCAGTCTGTGAGACCTGTGTTGCACAGGCTTCTATTTGCTGCTTTTTCCTCCCATCTTTTCCTCATCTATTTCTCTCTCATATGTAATGAACCTCCCCGCAACTGCTGATGAACTCTGAATTCTTTTCATGCTATAATACAGAACAAAACTCTTTTTAGTTCTTACTCCAAAACTCTTCCAAGCCTGCGTTGGCAGTACCAAATCCATTAAGGGCCAATCCACTACATTAGCAGCACAAAAGACCAGCAGAGTCCCTGAGATTATTTTTAACAAGATTCATCCCCCACTCCCCTTTAGAAAGTAGCTGTTGTTTTAAATAGCAATTTTTTTTTTCAGTGTCACCAGAAATAGTTTCATAAAAGCACAACAATATAGGCCTGTGACCCATCAGGACCTAAGCATAACAGCATGGCTGCAGCTGGTGGGTGTTTTATTCATTCAGAAATATACAATAATTAGACGGCTAGCATAGCTTTATTTAGAGTGAAACTTTCTAGCACTGAAAAATGAACAAAGGTAAAACAGAGATACTATTGTGAATCTGAAAAACAGCTTTCATGGGCCAGTCCAAAGGACAGGATCACCAGGAGGAGGGGCGCTTACTTGAATGTTAGGATGCCCTTGTCTGAGAGAGCAGTGTGACACTCATTTCCTCCCAGGGGACTGCTGGAGAGTAGGATTTGGGTGAGGGGGAAGCTAATTGCCTCAACTTACCAAGTGGCTCTTCACAAAGGAACACTTATGGGCAAACAAGATCACCTTGAGGAAGAGCAGGTCTTCCCCACTCATCAGCACCATCTCTAGAAAAGGCAAGAGTTAGCTGGGAACCATGCATCTGTCCTGCAGCCCGTCCCTCCTCAAAAGACTCTTTGCTTTTGTATTACATTCTCCCTTGTCCTTGATACTGAGAGGCCTCTGCAGATATTTCTTCCTGGAGCCTTCTCGTTCTTGCCCACCCTCAGGAGCCAGAGTCGGAGACTATTCAGTCGTCCATGCAAGTCCTCAGATCGGCACAGCTAAGGTGTCCTTCTGAGGAGCCCCTCTGTGACTGTGTTTTGGACCCCATGACCCTCCCACATTTAGCACAATTGATTGGACCAAGGAAGGGAGGTGCTGATGCAGATGCAGCATCAAGATGCTACCTGGTCAGCTCTCACCCTCTGATACAGCCAGTCCTGAGCACTAGCGATTCAGCTTCCTGAATATTTCTCCCTCCTTTCTGTTCACTTCTCTCCTTTCTTGTTGCCCCATCTTCTCTTTCTTGGATAATTGGAGCAGCCCACTAACTAGTCACTTTGTGTCAATGGTTACTCCCCTTCTTCCAACTGTCAACAGAGTGATATTTCTAAAATGCCAATGGGATCACGCCATTTCCGTGGTTGAAAGCCTGTAGTGTCTTCCCTCTAGGGGCACTTAGGGTAAAGTTCACATTTATTGACATGAATAAAATATCTTAATAAGCTGGACCCTGCTTGTCTTTATGGCATTATCTTTCTATATTTCTAGCAGATCCCCCCCCACAATCATTCTATAATCTACACTCCAGTTATCCCAAATTACTTTCTGTTTTCCAAACACTGTGGTATCCCTTTAGACATTTGTACATATTGTCCCTTTTGTCTGTAACAAAGAATCACCACAAACACCCTGCTGATAAATTCCTCCTTTTCATTTACTTCTCATTCTGCATGTTTCTTTCCACCACAGGCTTTTCGTGACACCCTAGACTGGAATAAATATGTTTCTGTATTCCCACCATTACTTGTCTCTCTTCCTGGACTGTAAACATTCTCTTTGCAGGAACTGTTTATTTTTGCTCTGTTCTCTCCCCACCCCCCCAAAGCTGGCTATCTAGAGATTCAAGCCAGGTAGAACTTCTTACCACTTCTGGGAGTGAGCAGCTCAGCTGTGTGGGCAGGCTATTACTTTGGATGGGTACCACCGTAGGCAGGTACACAGAGCTACCACCAAGATGTGTGCACTGATCCGTGTGAGCTCCATTTTTTGGCTTAGTTTCTTTCTGATCTCAGGTTGTCTAGCTGTGCTGTTACCGCCTGTGCCTCTTATGAGGTGAGACCTGAGCGGGCTTCCTGAGAAGTGTCTCAGAATGCTTGGGAAGCTAGATGTTCACCTCCAGTTCTCTTTTCCTACTGTTGGAACCATGAGTCCTGGTGAGTTCTCATTGTGTGGTGCTTTACTGACTTGAGGGAGAGGGAGGGTCGAACTTCCTGTGAGGGTATTGAAGCCTGAGACGGACTATTCTGCCATCTTACTGTTGTCACCAGCTAAATCTTTGGTAAATAAGCAATCGATGAGTAAAACGCACAGAGAGTAAGAAAAAGGGAAAAGGAAACTAAGTAGTGAGGGGAGAAGCAGCGATGGAGGAGTTGAGACACCCTTATGGAGGACTTGCAGAACTGCTATTGGTTCATTGCACTAGTTTGAGATGAACACATTTACTGTTGTATCTTGAGCTAGCAGTAAACAATGTGCTGGCCACTTGTGGGGTCTGAATGTTTGGCTGCTTTATCCTCTCCTCCTTCTTTCTCATCTCTTTTTACAATGATTTTCTATAGTCTGTGGTGACCCATGCATACCTCTATCTTGAAAACTCAATGCAATCTCAATGACACAAAAATAAATATTTAAAAGTGCAAAATCTGGACTCCCCAAAATACTTGTATTTTCCATGTGTGTAATATACATTTATGATAGCACAGCTAAAGATATAATAGTTGAAGATGTTTCCTTTTTTATTTATTTATTTATTTTGAAGCGTATGGGGTACAAGTCAGGGTTAGGTATACAAACGTTGATTATGCAGGTACCCTTGTTGATGAGATGTGCCTCTCCCTCCCCTAGCAGTTTCCTTCAACTGCCAATCCCATTCCCCCTCCCCTGGCAGTTTCCCACTACTGACAATCCGTTTCTTATATTATTATGATAATTGTTGAAGGTACACTTGTGTATGAGAGCATATGGTACTCTGTTCTTTTTTTCTGTCATAGATCATTGAGTATAAGAGACTCTAAATCCATCCAAGTTGCTACAAAGTCCATATGTTTGTCCTTCTTTATGGCTGCCTAATAGTCCATTGTGTATATATACCACGTTTTTTTTTATCCAGTCCTGCTTTGATGGGCAGCACGGTTGGTTCCATGTTTTTGCTGTTGTGAATAGAGCTACAACAAACATACGTGGGGAGGTAAAAGATATTTTCTTCCCATAAAAGAGCTTGTATTTAAAGAGACAGTTCATCCATCTAAAAAAATAATAAAATATTACTAGGTAGTATTTGATTAGGTAAAAATTGGGTGAAAAAGACATATAAAAAATAATTTACACTGAGGGGTGAGCTCAGTCTGAGCTGAAAAATCTTCAAGGAAGTGGTGAAACAGGAACTCTGAAATAATTGTGATATTTGCACAAAATTGAGATTTCTATTTGAATTCCATTCTGAGAAAAAGTCAGCCTACACCAACTTATAGACACCCTACACAATCATTTTAAAGTTGGTTAAAAAAAAACCTGGTTTTTAAAATTAAATTAGATGGGTTTCAGTTCCAACATATAAAGACCTTAGAAGTCATCACTTCCATTCTGATGTCAACAATAGAGAAGGTAAACAAACAATATCGGCAACTCTTCATGGATGCTTCAGAGAAATGAGATTGCAGGGCAAACTGGCACCCCCAAATCTGGAAAAACAGGTGAATTCAGAGAACCTCATGCAGCCAAAATTGTTTATTGCTGAAAAAACCCTAGACCACAAACTGGAACACTTAAGTGGTAATTTTGACAAATATCTGGAGCCTGAGTGAAGACTACACTGAGAGTGAGAAATTTCTAGAGGCTGCAGTCTTAGACCCCACTCTCCTACTTTGAGGGTTTTGCTTCCAGGCACCTCAAAGTGTTCTTATGGTGAAGTGCTGATAAAAAATTTCTCATGGCTCTGGTGGAGAAAGGGGAAGAGTAACTATTGTGAAATACTACCTGAGTGTTCTCCATAGCAAAGACTTACTCTTCAGAGGCAAAGATTTATCAAAGCCTTATTCCCTTGGGAAAGGTAATTTCTTTCTTTACTCCAGTCCTCTCAGGCATTTCTTTCTCACCCGAGTGGGGAGAGAGGATAAGACACACTTGTGAAGGTCACATCTCAGAAACATTGTTCACTAAAAGATTGAGACTTGATCATGCGATTATAGGATACTCCCCACTCCCATACTTTACCACCAGATCATAAGGACTCTGGTACCAAAGCAGATCACAGTTAAACACCTGAAAGATTTAAACTCTCTTGGAAGAGGAACGCTTAGGGAATGTCACAGTTAATAGAATAGGGAAAACACACACACACACACACACACACACACACACACACAAACACCAAGGACACTAGATGAATTTAAAGTTTCTGGTCCTTATATATACAGCAAACACTGAACACAGCCCAACTCTTAGGCAGAGTAGTCGGGCACTGTGGCTCATGCCTGTAATCTCAGCTCTCTGGGAGGCAGAGGCAGGAAGATTGCCTGAGTCCAGGGATTCATGACCAGCCTGGACAACTTGGCGAGACCTCATCTATACAAATTCACGTAAATGCCTGTTTACTTCAGTTTTTATTACCCAATATATTATGTTCAGTTTTCAACAACAACAAAATATTGCAAAGTATGCTGAAAGACAACAGGGGGGGGGGAAAAGTCCCAAGAGATAAAGCAGGGATCAGAAGAAGACTCAGGTATGACACAGATTTTGGAATTTTTAGATTGGAAATGTAAATTATCTGTGATTAATATGCTAAGAGCTATTATGGCAAAAGTAGACAACATGCAAGATAAATGGGTAATATAAGTAGAAATAAAAATTCTAAGAACAATCAACAGGAAACCCTAAAAATAAAAATAAAAAACACTGTAACAGAGATAAAGAATGTTTTCAATGGTCTCATCAGTAGACTGGACAAGGCTACCTCCCATACTGAAGTACAAAAAGAAAACACACAACAGAACATGCAAGAAATGTGGGACAATTTTAAAAGGTGTAACATATGTGTAATTAGGTTATTAGAAGGAGAAGAAAGAGACTGATTGGGAAAAATATTTGAAGTACTAATAGGGAAAAATTTTTGAAGTTAATGACAGACCCAGGCTACAAATTCAGCAAGCTCAAAGAAGTTCAAGCAAGATAAATACCAACAAATATACAATTGTATATGCATATCATTCAAAATGCAGAAAACTAAAGACAAAGAAAAAGTATTTTGGAAAAAGCCAGGGGAAAAATTGCCTTACCTATAAAAAAACATAATAAGAATTACAGCAGACTTCTTGTCAGAAGCCATACAAGTAAGAAGAGAGTAAAGTAACAGACCTAAGTCTTTAAAAGAAAAAAAAACATCTACTTAGAATTCTGCATTTAGTGAAAATATACTTTAAAGATGAAAGATAAATGAAGACTTTTTCAAGCAAATGAAACTAAGAGAATGTATTGCAAGAGATTGACCTTGAAAGTCATTTTAAAAGAAGTTCTTTAGGCATAAGGAAAATTATGGGCTAGGAACTGGGATTTGCATAAAGAGAGGAAGAACATCAGAGAAGAAATACATAAACGTGAAATAAAATCTTATCTTCCTTATATTTAACTTATCTAAAAGATGATTGTATAAATAATAATAGTAGCAATGTGTTGCATGATTACAGTATATTACTAAAATGAATGACAGAAATGTTATAAGAGATGGGAAAGAAGAATTGGAAACAGTTGTAAGGTACCACAACATGTATGAAATGGTATAGTGTTCCTTGCAAGTGGACTTAGATTAGTAAAAATGTATATTGCAAACTTTATTGACAACCACTAAAAGATTTTTAGAAGACATATAATTGATATGCTAACAGAGGAGATAAACTGGAACTATATAAAATGTTCCATTAAAAGTAGACAAAGGAGAAAAATAAGAGAAAAAAGAAACAAATACGACAAGTAGAAAACAGATGCAAGCATGGTAGATAGTAACCCAGATTTATAAATAATTGCTTTAATTGTGAATAAAGCAAGGAACCCAAACATGACAAAAGGAAAAAAACAAGCAGACCCTTTAAAAAGTGGGCAAAAGACATGAATAGACACTTCTCAAAAGAAGATATACAGGCAGCCAACAGACACATGAAAAAGTGCTCAGCCTCACTTATCATCAGAGAAATACAAATCAAAACCACACTGAGATACCACCTAACCCCTGTAAGAATGGCGATCATTAATAAAACACACAACAATAGATGCTGGCGAGAATGTGGAGAAAAAGGAACGCTTCTACACTACTGGTGGGAACACAAACTAGTAGAACCTCTTCAGAAGATAGTGTGGTGATTTCTGAAAGAACTAGAAATTGACCTTCCACATGACCCAACAATTCCCCTATTGGGAATATACCCACAGGAACTCAAATTATTCTACAAAAAAGATACCTCACACGTATGTTTGTTGCAGCTTTATTCACAATAGCAAAAACATGGAATCAACCGTGTTGCCCATCGAAGCTGGACTGGATTAAAAAAATGTGGTACATATGCACAATGGAGTATTATGCAGTCATAAAGAAGGAAAATATATGGACTTTGCAACAACTTGGATGGATTTGGAGTCGATCATACTCAGTGATTTATCACAGAAACAAAGAACAGAGTTCCATCCATATGTTCTCACTCATAAATGGATCTTGAACAATTATAATGCTATAAGAAAGAGATTGACAGTAGTGGGAAACTGTTGGCTAGGGGTGAGATTGGCAGTTGAGGGAAACTGCTAGGGGAGGGAGAGGCATACCTCATCAACAAGGGTACCTGCATGATCAATGCTTATATAATTAATCCTGAATTATACCCCACATCTTAATAATAAAAATTTTAAATATTGGTAAGAATATCAACTTTTTCCACATTGCTCTATAGATTCATCTCAATCCTAGTAAAAATTCCAGTAAGTCATTTTGCAGCAAACTGATCTTTGATTAAAAAAAAAAAAGCAAAAGCAATTCAAAGGAGAAATGATACTCTTTTCAAAAAATGGCGCTGGAACAATTGAATGTCCATATGCAAAAAAATGAACATAAACCAATTCACAAAATCAATTCAAAGGGGTTCATAAATCTAAATATAAACTGCAAAAACTATGAAACATCTACAAGGAAACAGAAGAAAATCTAGATGACCTTGAGTTTAGTGATGACTTTATAAATTTGATACCAAAAGCACTAGTCTTGAGAGAAAATGTTGATACATTTGACTTCATTAAGATGAAAAACAAAATTCTGCTATTTGAATGATACTATTAAGAGAATTTTTAAAAAACCTAGTCACATACTGGAATAAAATATTTGCAATGTACTTATCTCATAAAGGAATTCTATGCAAAATACATTCTTAAAACTCAGCAATAGCTGGGTACAGTGACTCACAACTGTAATTCTAGTACTTTGGGAGGTGGAGGCGAGAAAATTGCCTGCATCCAGGGGTTTGAGACCAGCATGGGCAACTTGGCGATAACTCTCTACAATAAATAAAAAAATATAGCTGTGTGTGGTGGTGCTCGACAGCTACTTGAAAGGCTAAGACGGAAGGATCACCTGAGCTCAGCTGGTCGAGGCTGCAGTGGTGGTGAGCATGCCACTACACTTCAGACTGGATAACAGAGTGAGACTCCTACTCAAAAAAAAAAAAAAAAAAAAACCACACACACACACACACAAAAATCAACAATAATAAAACAAACAACCTATCACAAAGCCAACCAAATATTTGAACAGATCCCTCACAAACAAAGGCATAGTTCTCCACTTCTTTTTTTTTTTTTGAATTGGAGTCTCACTCTGTTGCCCATACTGGAGTACAGTGGCCGCTCCTGGCCACTGCAGCCTCGACCTGCTGGGCTCCAGCAATCCTTCCGCCTCAGCCTTCCAAGTAGCTGGAACTACAGGCGTGCGCTACCATACCCGGCCAATTTTTTTTGATTTATTGTAGAGATTAGGTCTCACCAAGTTGCCCAGGTGGGTCTCGAACTCGCGGGCTCAGGTGATCCACTTACCTCAGCCTCCCAAGGCGCGGGATTACAGGCTGAGCCACCGAGCATGGCTAGTTCTCCACTTCTTAAGTGTGGGCTATGCATGGTGACTTTCTTCCAAAAACTAGAGTATGTGAAAAAAGGAAAAAGGAACTTTAAAATGGAAATACATGACAAACACTACCTTAGCCACGTGATTAAGGTCAATACCAACAGTAATAGTATGTACCTTTTATATGTGATGAGAATGTCACTCTTCCTCTTTGACCTTTCTCTTCAAAACGCACAACCTTAGGCTAATCATGAGAAAAAACATCAGACACATTTGAATTGAAATACAGCTTGCAAAATACCTGACAAGTACTCCTCATAACTGTCCAAGTCTTCAAAAACAAGAAAGTCTGAGAAAATGTCACAGTCAACAGGAGTCTGAGATGTGATGAGTAAATATAATGAGGTGTACTGTATGGAATCTTAGAACAGAAAAAAGTGCACTAGTTAAAAACGAACAAAATCTAAGTGAGATGTAGACTTTGATAACAATAACATATCAATACTCGTTTATTAGTTGTGACAAATATACCATACTAATGTAAGATATTAATATTAATGTTAGTAACAGGGGAAACTGGCCGCAGGGCATATGGGAACTCTCTGCACTATCTTTAAAATTTTTTGGTAAATGTAAAACTGCTATAAAATTTTTTAAAATTACTGGAAAAAAGTAGATTAGACCCAGAGTGGCTTTGAGGTTGGGATATTGGCATTAATTAGGGTGAAATTCACTAGAATACTAATTCCAAAGAATTAACTTTGAGGTATGCTTATCACTTGGATATTTCTGATTGCCACCAGAGTTCAGAACCTGGCATTCATATCGCGAAGTAAGACCATCAGGAGTCTGAGCAGCTGAATCTGGGGATGAGATCAAGTTAATTAGGGCATTAGAAATATCTATTTTATCCCCAAATCTCATACTTGTTAATACTGTGACCTTAATTTTTTTCGGAAACCTCTGCGTGGACACTTTAAGTTTGGCTGATGTCTCCCAATTGTGCTGACAAAGACATGAAAAGAGCCATAATCTGAGAAAAATTATGTCAGCCAGCTATCCAGCCCCATCCTACACCAAGAAGGAACTCTGATCTGACCTTTATGTCTCGAATTAACCCAGCCAACACCAACTCAACAATGAAATTCTGGATCTTTTAGTCAGATATTTTTCATTTCCTGACCTGTAAAGCTATTTATTACTAGAATGTTTCAGTACACAATTACACTCGTTTTCTTTCTTTTCTTTCTTTCTTTCTTTTTCTTTCCTTCCTTCCTTCCTTCCTTCCTTCCTTCCTTCCTTCCTTCCTTCCTCCTTCCTTCCTTCCTTCCTTCCTTCCTTTCTTTCTTTCTTTCTCTCTTTCCTGTTGAGTTGGACTCTCACTCTGTCGCCTAGGCTGGATAGAGTGCGGTGGCATGCTGATCACCACCACAGCCTTGACCTGCTCGGCTCAGGTGATCCTCAGCCTTCCAAGAAGCTGGAACCCAGGCATGCGCCACCATACCCAGCTAATTTTTTGATTTATTGTAGAGATGAGGTCTCACCAAGTTGCCCAGGCTGGTCTCGAATCCCTGGGTTCAGGCAATCCTCTCGCCTCGGCCTCACAAAGCGCTGGAATTACAGACTTGAGCCAAGTTTTCTAAATTTGTCTTAACAAGTTGTCACAATTTAGTGACAAAACAGCAGGAATTTATTCTCTCACAGACATGAAGTTTAGAATTCTGAAATCAAATTACCTGCAATGTCATGTGCCCAAGAAGACTGCAGTAGAAACTCCTTTTTATGCTCTGCTTCTGGTATTTCCTAGTATTCTTTGACCCATGACAGCATAATGCTAACCTTTCCCTTGGTCTTCAAATGACCTTCTCATATGTATCTATGTCTTCTTTTCTGTCTCTTGCAAGGACACTCGTCATTAGATTTAAAAGTCACTTTAATGCAGAATAAATTGTATTCTGAGATTTTTCTCTTAATTTTATCTGCAAAGACTCTTATTTCAATGTCACATTATGAAGTTCAAAGTGGACCTGCCTTTTAGATGAGCACCATTCAAACCACAATGGAAATCACCGTAAATTCTGACTCAGATGTAGGGCCCAGAGGTTTTGCCTGGTGAAGACCACTAAATTATTTCCTACATATCAAATGTCCCAGAACAATTTGTATTTTTATGTTCTTTAAGGTAGCATGGGCTAACCAGATGTCAACTTTCATTGTTTTTGCTTAGAATTACTTTAATTAAGTTTGATAGCACTCATTCAGAAGCCTTTTATTTCTTTTTTAAAAATGAGAACAGAAGTTATTTTAAAAGAAAAATTATTATGGAAAAAATTAAAACCTTATTTATTTGATTGCTTAAAAATATGCAGTTCCAGGAGGAAATATAGGCATACCTCAGAGACATTGCAGGCTTGGTTCCAGACCACCAAAATCAAGCAAATCATGCAATAAAGCAAACCACATATACTTTTTGGCTTCCCAGTGCATATAAAAGTTATGTTTACATTACACTGTAGCCTATTAGGTGTGTCGTAACACCATATCTAAAAAAAGTTTTTACCTTAATTAAATAATGTATTATTGCTAAAAATGCTAACAAATCATCTGCGCCATCAACAAGTTGTAATCTTTTTGTTGGTGGAGGTTCTCACTGAATGTTTATGGCTGCTGAATAATCAGGGTGGTGGTTACTAAATGCTGGGATGACTGTGGCAATACCTTAAAATAAGATAATAATTAAATTTGCTGCATTGATTGACTCTTTCATGAAAGGTTTCTCTGAAGCATGTGATGCTGTCTGAAAGCAATTGACTCACAGTAAAATTTCTTTCAAATTTTGAGTCAATCCTCCCAAACCTTTCATTGTTTATCAACCAAGTTTAGGGAATATTCTAAATCCTTTGCAGTAATTTCAACAACGTTCACAACATCTTTGCCAAGAGTAGTTTCTATCACAAGAAACCATTTTCTTTGCTCATCTGTAAAAAGCAACTCTTCATTTGTTATAGTTTGACCATGAGATTTCAGCAATTCAGTCACAATATCAGGCTTTACTTCTAATTCTAGTCCTCTTGTTATTTTCATCACGTCTACAGTTACTTCTTCCACCAAAGTATTAAACGCCTGATAGTCATTCATGATGATTGGAATCAATTTCTTCCAAACTGTTGTTAATGCTGATATTTGACCTACTCCCATGAATCACAAATATTCTTAAAGTTATCTAGAATGGTGAATCCTTCCCACAAGGCTTTCAGTTTTCTTTGCCTAAATCTACAAGAGGAATCACTGTCTACGGCAGTTATAGTCTTACAAAACTTAGTTAATGATTACAAGACTTGAAAGTAAAACTTGGCCGGGCTCGGTGGCTCAGCCTGTAATACCACGCTTTGGGAGGCTGAGGTGAGTGAATTGCCTGATCCCACGGGTTCGAAACCCGCCTGGGCAACTTGGCGAGACCTCATCTCTACAATAAATCAAAAAATTAGCCGGGCGTGGTAGCGCGTGCCTGTAGTTCTAGCTACTTGGAAGGCTGAGGCGGAAGGATCACTGGAGCCCAGCAAGTCAAGGCTGCGGTGGCCGGGAGCCGCCACTGCACTCCAGGCTGGGTGAGACTCCAACTCAAAAAAAAAAAAAAAAGTAAAACTTACTCCTTGATTCATGGACTGCAGAATGAATGTTATATTAGCAGGCATGAAAGCAGCGTTCAACTTCTTATAACATCTCCTTCAGAGCTCTTGGATGACTAAGTACATCTTCAATTAGCATATTTTTCCTTTCCTTTCCTTTTTTTTAATAAGACTTTTTTTTTCTGAGCAGTAGGTCTCAATAGTAGGCTTAAAATATTCAGCAAACCATGTGGTAAAGAGATGTGCTTTCATTTAGGCTTTGTTCCATTTATAGAGCACAGGCAGGGTAGATTTAGCATAATTCTTAAAGGCTGTAGGATTTTCAGAATGGTAAATCAACATTGACTTCAACTTAAAGTCAACAGTTGCATTATTCCTTAACAAGAAAAACAGCCTGTCCTTTGAAGCCTTAAAGCCAGGCATTGATGTCTCTCCAGTTATTCAAGTCTTGGATGATATTTTCTTCCAATATAAGGTTATCTTATCTATATTGAAAATCTGTTGTTTAGTGTTGCCACTATGTTGATAGTGTTGCCTCCTCTAACTTTATGTTAATTTCTGATTATCTTCAGATACAGCTTATTGAATAGTGGAGTTTATACAGGGTTTACAAATATATGTTATCTTATTTACATATGACAGTGGAATTAAAGGTCACATAAGGCAAATTCTCTTCTCTAACTTACTTGTTTGATTCCACCAACTCAATTCCAGGGACATTAAAAAAGGGCTAATTTATTGAGTGTAATGAACAAAGGTTGTAAAGATGCATGTATCCTTGTTTTTTTTCCGTCTTATACTAGGTCCCTTGCCAGTTCACCCTCAGAGTCAGAAAATTCTCCCTGTAAAGTTGGATCTGGCTAATGATAAATAAATGTAGTGTTAATTATTTCTGTTGGACTATGACTTAGTTTTCCCGAATCTCTATCATTTCCCTTTGGGTAAAAAGTAGAAAACTTTATTTATTGATGCAAATATGCTGTGTTTGTGTCATATCCTCCCCAATCCCTGGTCACTTGTTTATAAGGAAAGGACCAAATCCCCTTTCGTTCAATGTACCTAAGCCTGTGGTCTTAGATGCTAAGCCTCAAATCTCATGGTCTTACCCTGTTTTAAGGCAGAGATTGGGGGTTTAATTATTATGCACTCATCAGTTACCTGCTTAATTATATTTAGGATAAATGGAAAGAATTCATACCTTCTGGCCAGGTGTGACTGGCAGTATACCTTCTATAATTTACTAAATCTAAATGTTGCCTTTCGAATGAAGCATATCTAGGGACGCTTTTGCTTCTCCTTTTCCTAAGATAAGATAATCATGGTAAAAAAAATTTTTTTTGAGAGAAAGAGAGATCAACCAAAAGTTGTATTTGTTATCTTACTTAACAAAGTAGAAAATTAACATATGGAGATGAAATGACTGACTGAGGGCTAAATAAGTCAGTGGTGGGGCTGGAAATAAAATGCAAATAATATAGAAGAGGATTGCTATTACCCTCTCTGCTTTGAAGAATTTTCCCTTCCTTCCCTTCCACATTTTATTGTATAAATTTAGGGTATATCAAAAGACATTTAGTGAGATGATTACTACAGTTATACAACTTAACATATCCACCACTTTCCGTAGTCACTTCTTTTATCTCTGTGTTTGTGTGTGTGTGTGAAGAGTATTTTAAGTGCTCTTAAGTTTCAATATATAATGTAATATTAACTATAGTCCCTTGCTGCACATTAGAGCTCTAGACTTATTTATCCAACATAATGGCAAGTTTGTACTCTTTGACCTACATTTTCTTATTTCCTCCCCCTCCCCACCCCTCATAGCCTCTGTTCTACTCTCTGTTTCTATGTATTGAACTTTAAACATTCTACATATAAGTGAGATTATGCAGTATTTTTTTTTTCTGTAGCTAACTTATTTCACTTAACATACTGTCCTTCAGGCTCATCCATGTTGTCACAAATAGCTGTATCCACCCCCCCCCCCCTTTTAAGGCCTAGTGATGTTTTATTGTTTCTGTTTGTGTGTGCATGTGTATTATAATTTCTCTATTTACCTGTCAACAAGCACTTTGACTATTTTCATATCTTAACTATTGTGAATAATGCTGTAATAAACATGAGAGTGCGGATACCTCTTTGAGGTATTGATTTCATTTTCCTTGGCTGTATACCCAGAAAGGGATTGCTGGATCCTATGGTAGTTCTATTTTTAATTTATTGAAGAAACTTCATATTGTTTTCTTTAACGAATATCCAATTTACATTCCCACCAACAGTGTACAAGTGTTCTTCTTTCTCAATAACCTTGCCAACATTTGTTATCCTTGTTTCGTTAATGGCCATCCTAACAAGTATGAGGTCCTATCTCATTCTCATTGTGGTTTTGATTTGCATTTTCCTAATGATTAGTGATACTGAGCACCTTTTCATATACCTGTAGGCCATTTTTAATGTTTTCTTTGAAAAAATATCCATTCAGGTCCTTTGCCTACTTTTAAATTAGACTATTTGTTTGCTTGCTATTGAGTTGCATGAGTTCCTTCTCTATATAGAATATTAGCCTCTTATCAGATATATTTTCTCCTAATCCACAGGCTGCCTTAGACTTTACTGATTGTTTCCTTTGCTGTGTGAAAACTTTTTAGTTTGTTGTAGTCTCACTTTTTTGTGTGCTTTCCTTGCCTGTGCTTTTGGTGTAATATCTAAAAAGTGATTGCCAAAGCCAATATCAAGGAGTTTTTTCCTCATGTTTTCTTCTAAGAGTTTTATGGTGTCAAGTCTTAAATGTAGGGTTTTAATCAATTTTGAGTTGACTTTTGTATATACTATGAGATAAGGGCCCAACTTTATTCTTCTGTATATGGAGATCAAGTTTTCCTAACACCATTTGTAATAAGAGTCTCAAGAATATTCTCAATATAAAGATGAAACCAACAATTCTTTCTTTATCTTCCAAAACCATATCATCATGAACTGTCTTTTTAGAACATTCTAATTATTTTTTCTATGTTATTAATTGTTTATAGAGTTTATGCTCTGATCACACTTGAAGGAAAGCCAGAAAATGTGGTCGTTTTGGGAAACTACCTTGAGAGAAGAGAGTAGTTAATTTCTGAGCAGATAGTTTAGAAATATTAAAGCCTTTTAAAACTGCAGGCATTTTATAGCATTTTAAATATCTTATAACTAATCTCATTCCACATTCATAACAACTCTATGAGGTACCTTTTAAAAAATTCCCATTTTACAAATGAGGAAACTGAGGTTCATGGAAGTATATAACTTCCTGAAGTTCACACAGTTAGAAAGTGGTTAGCCAAGGCTCTTACCTCTGCAGCATCTTTTCTTCTACTGATAAATAGGTCTCAGACTTTTTCCCTTTCTCTTGAGTTAAAGGTGATGATGCTCCCATTAAGCAAGCAAACCAGCTTGCCTTTCTCTGACCCTAGGTACCCTTGGTACTTGAAAATCATTTTTCTCATTTTCCACTACCTTTCCCTTTGCCTATCACAACTCTCTCTCTCTCTCTGCATAAAGAACCCTCTAGTGCATGTCTTTCTCTGTTTTTCTAGTTTGAGAAATTCCACCTAACTGGACTCAGTACCTACCTGACTGTGTCATTCTTCCCAAGTAAATATGGAGAGCTGAGAGGACTCTCAGGGTCTACTGAAGTCCTAATGAGGGAGAGATGCCTACCACCTGGATCTTTACACTCTTCTCTTTGTTCTGGCAGACAGAGGTCTAATTTAGATAGAAACATTTTTTCCTCCTTAGACACTTATTGCAGGTGTTGTAACTGCCCCATGTCCTGTAATTTCCCATTTTCTATTTTCTTCTGAGTGAGCCTAACATGTCAGATGAGGAAACAGGCTCTATGTCTTCATGGGAGTATAACCTCTCTGATACTTACTATCTGTGTTTCCAGGTCTTAGGAAAATGTGGAAATATGAAGGACTGGTATTTCATCAGAAAACGGATATCATTCACTATGTAGGGTAGCTGTGGGCTTTGAAATGGAGGAGGAGGAGAAAGACCTTTGTTTCTTTAGCTTGTTCTTTTAAAATGGAACCTACTGAAAAACGAGTAGATATCAGTAGAGCAGGTCTTTCAGTTAGTGGAGATAAAAAGCACCTGCTCATGACTCAGCCTTCTGGAAGAGTTTATCACAGCAAGGGGTTTTGGCCATTAAACCACTTTACATGGTTTTTATTCTTAGTCATGAATTTGTTTCAGATATACCCATAATTGGTCAAAGTTACTGCTTATAAGAAACATTCATGTTGAGATACAATAAGTTAATAAGAAGCATAAAAATGACCCCTTAGAAAATTCTATAAGTAGTAACACTTATGGATATATTCAGAAATCACCTTCATCCTTTTTATTCCTTACTTCCTCCTTCCTTAGATGAAACCACAATATTGAGTATATGTGGATTACTCCTTTGCACATTCATATCCTAGCACATATGTTTGTATCTATAAATATATGGTATTATTTTAAGTTTATATATACACATTCTACTTTTAAAATTTCTCCATATTTATTGTAAAAAATATCCTATTCTAATAAATGTTCTATGGTACAATCAAGATGTCTTTAACACTTAACTGAACCCTTGGGAAATAAGCACTTGAAAATTTATTATGACGGTTACTTGAAAAATCATTTTATTAGGCCCTAAATGTTAGCAACAAAAATAAAAATCTTCCACAGAATTTACATTTCTGATAGAGTAAATTTCAATCTTCATTTTCAGGCATATATTTTTCCCTGAATTAAATGTGGTATACAAAATATCATTTTGACTCTATTCATAAATTGTGTTCTTTCTTTCATAATTAATTAGTTAATTCAATAATGTGAGATACTTATTTAATGTGGAAAAGTCAAATTTGTCTTTTTAGATATGTATTATGGATATTATTAAATACTGTAACAAAATTATCTTATGATGTAATCTTTTATTGTAATGTACTGAACTAAAGTAATATGTTTTATGGAAAATAATTTATTTATTTTATCTTATACAAAAATATAGTGTGAAAAATGGTTTTCTAAATTCCTTAGGGAATTC
This sequence comes from Tarsius wallacei, assembly GCA_963574415.1. Taxonomy (NCBI): domain Eukaryota; kingdom Metazoa; phylum Chordata; class Mammalia; order Primates; family Tarsiidae; genus Tarsius; species Tarsius wallacei. The sequence continues at coordinate 40,830 of CAUYQG010137298.1, read as the reverse complement.
TTGGTGTTATTTATTATAGTTTTAGAATTAAAAGAGATAGCAGAATTGATTTAGATCATCTAAAAGTATGCAAGCAAGAAAAGACCTAATAATGCTTTAATTCTAATCACCTCATCTCTGACTTGTATGCTATTATTGTCCAACTAGCTCACTTGCTGCTAATCACCACACTGACACCAAAAGAATCACTAAGTCCAAATCACCAACCCACAGACTTTCTAACTTAATGTTTATTGTTTTAAAAACTGAGCTTTGGCATGGTTTGCTGCACAGCATAATTAAGTAGAAATAGACTGCCACAACTAACTACAGTAGCTTTTATTGTTTGCAACTGATAGCCTTAACTCATACAACTTTCTTTAGTTCTCCTCATTAACCTGGAAACACCAGATCATTCATTCTATATGTAGTTTTAGGGCTCTTACTATAACTTTATTAATAGTTATAGGCAGGAGGTTGAGCTATGAGGGCAAACATACATGCTCCATAATTCTGGGATTTTAAAGTTTTATAATGTGTGATGAATAAAAATTGGGGATTAATAAAATCACTTAATCGATTTTTAAAATTGGAGGTAGAGAAACAAACATCAGTATAAAACATTTGTAAATAGTCAGGTTTGTAAATCACAGGTTTAGGTCATAACATAGCTAGATTGTTCACTATAGTCAAGTACTATTCCATTCCCTCTGAAGATGGGCCCAGTCTATCGAATTTCACAGACACCTAATCTGATCCTTGGCTTCCTAGCTGATAGCCTGATTCCAGATGAAAAATACTATCTTAACACCCCCAGCAACCAGAAATTCCTTCACAGAGAACTTGTCAACTTCATCATCAAGACCACAAGAGCCAGTTTTCCGTTTTACCATAAGCCAAGGCATCTCCATCTCATACTAAGCTTCAAAGCCATCGGAATCACTGAATGTTGTTAGTCTACCAGGGATATCACAGCCCCTAAACACATGATAGAAAATGAGTCCTCCAGCAATCTCCAATTATGCTCATCTTGTAGTCCTAACAATAGACTGCCATAATTTTCTCACAAACAGAAGGTAATAAAATGTCCCTTCACGAGGACATAGAGCCTCTTTCTCTGAGGGGGAAGAGAGACCTGACCAGGACAGCTCATCAGGAAATAGAACAATTAAAAGATAAAGGAAAGACTCAGTAATAAAAGCAATAGATTAAGAAATAAGCAAGTTAGTTTTTCAATCATATCATAATTCAGTTAATATTTACCATTTATAATTTTGCCTGCTGTTGCTGCAAGAAAAGCCTTGCCTCTAAGAGCACAGCATAAGAAGCCAAACAGTGAGCACCTCTCCATCATGACAACCACTGCTACCCCTTTCTCTACTCCTGAAGACCCAAGGAGAGCACGATGGAGAAGCTTCTTCTGGGTGTGCTACTCCTCATCACCCTCTCAGAATGTGTGACACAGTCAGGTAGGTACTGAGCTAAATGGGAAATCTTCTCTGAGCCCCAGGGGAGCTAGAGTCTATACACAGAGCACCTTTCATGTTGCTGCTGCTTCAGGAAGGTACGAAGGAAGGATGCTGTATGAGTTATCTGTTGCTGCATAACAATCTACCTCAAAATTCAGCAACTTGAAACAATAAACATTTATTAACTCATACTTTCTGTGGATCAAGGAATAGGAAGGGGCTTAGCAGATGGTTCTGACCCAAGATCTCTCATGATGTTAAAGTCAATCAACCAGGACTGTAGGCTCATCTGAAGACTCGACTAGAGGAGAATCTGTTTCCAAGCTAACTTAAGTACTTTTTGGTATGATTCAGTTCTCTACAGGATGCTGGATTGAGGGCCTCAGTTCTTCACTGACTATTGGCTATACACCTCCCTTACACATGGGTTTTTCCGTACAGTAGCCCATAATATGACAGCTAGCTTCTCCAATAGTGAGTGATCTGATACAGGGAGAGAAAGTGCTCATCACAGAAGCCACAGCTTTTTCATAATCTAATCTTAGAAATCGCATAATTCACCTCTGTTGTATTCTGCTCATAAGAAGTGAGTCAGGCTGGGCTCAGTGGCTCAGCCCATAATCCCGCACCTTGGGAGGCTGAGATGAGTGGATTGTCTGAGCCTGCGGATTCGAGACCTGCCTGGGCAACTTGGTGAGATCTAATCTCTACAATAAATCAAAAAATTAGCCGGCGTGGTAGCACGCACCTGTAGTTCCGGCTACTCGGAAGACTGAGGCAGAAGGATCGCTAGAGCCCAGCAGGTCGAGGCTGCGGTGGCCGGGAGCGGCCACTGCACTCCAGTCTGGGCGACAGGGTGAGACTCCAACTCAAAAAGAAAACAGAAAAAAAGAAGTGAGTCAGCCCACACTCAAGGGGAGGATAATTATTTTTTAACATATTTTTTAAACTACCACAAGAGCTGATGAATAAGGACATGCTTGGCATGAGGAAGCCTTAGGGATGGGAAAAAGAAGGAAAACTGGCTTTGTGGTATGGAAATTACCTCTCACCTGAGAGAATAATAAGGGATATGTGGGTAAAAGAGAAGTTGTTACAGGGATTGGGAATGTTCTCTCTCTGGTCCTTCTCAAGTGCTTAGTTTCGGTAACATGAGAGAAAATATGAAATTGTAGAGATAGCTTGGACTTTAAATCAGAGAATCAGCTTCTCCCAAACTAACAGAATCATCTTTATGATGTTGCTAAACTCTGATCCTCAGTTACATCATCTATAAAATGGGGGTGAAGACATCTGTCTAGTAAAGAGTTGTTATGAAGATTGGATGAGATTAGTTAAAGGCAAAATGTATTTTATGATGTGGAAATGTTATACAAATTAAGTTTTTTTATTAGCTGTAAAAAAGCTTTAATGTTTTGGCACCTTTTATTTTTCTTATTATTATTGCCGCTCAGGACAACCTCATCTTCTCAAGTTTCCGACACTATTTTTTAATAGAATTATGATCAGTATTAAGTTATGCAATATCTCACTCTCTGGCTAAGCACTGTTATTTTGCTACAGGTTTGTATACTGACAAGGTTACAAATCACAAGCAGGGAGATAATTGGATCACATAACATAGACGCATGGTTTACTTACTTTTCCATACCCCTAGTTCCTGTTATGTTGACTGAAGTTCTCTCCCTCTTTCTAAAAATCTGTAATCACTTCCTAGTTTCCTCTTCCTAAGTGCTCTGATTCTATTCTTTGTCCAAGGTGACCATTTCTTGAGAAACTGAATCTAAGGAAACAGGAATTCATGCTGTTTTCCATTTCCTGCTATGAAGCAAAACTAACTCAATTCAAGATTTCATAGTGCTTCTAGGCTATGTCTCCCTTGATTCAGCTAGCCATTATTCTCTCATTTATTTTCTAGACCATAGTATTTGTTAAATTTGCTTTTCTAAGCAAGAAAAAACAGTTGATTTTATAATGATTAAGCATTTCTGTTCTCTTCTCTTGTGAACCTTAAGAGGAAATAAATCAATCATAAGTAATTCCATGATCCTGGTGTTGTAGTCATGGGGAAACAAACAATGGAAAATTGGTCCTGAATTGGCACACAACAGCTGTAAAAAGGGAATGGAGAGAAAGGCAAGGATATGACAAAGGTCTGGGCCATGTGATTTGCATACTTTCTATTCTTCAGACTTTGTACTGACCACGCATGTTGGTTCATCACGCCAAGTGAGCCATTAACAGTCTGCTTAACCCCAGCCACAAGTCTCTCGGGAGACTAACAGAACCTTAACTATGGCAGGAGAATGGGGTGCTACATGCTTGATCCATTACGCTCAGAGAATTAGCTCTGTGTGACTGGTGTCTGCTGTTTCATCTGAATGAAATCTCCAAGGAAGATGGGGGTGGGATTGATACAGGACCACTGAACCTAACCCACCTTTTAGCATTGGCATTTTGCTTATAGAGTCACTGAGATGAAGCACCTACAGACACTATATGCACTCTGTCAGGAGGCAACCCAGGGGTCACGGTGAAAGCAACTCAAACAAGAGAGTTGACTGAGTTTGTGTCACATTTTCTTTTCTCCACAGACGTGGGAGGGAAGGTGTTTATAGTCCCTGAAAAATCAACTACAGAGTACATGTCTCTGATCCCCAAGGTAAAGAAGCCCTTGCAGAACTTCATGCTGTGCGGGAAAGCCTTCAAGGACCTCGATTGCCCTCACAGCCTCTTCTCTTACAGCATTCGGTCCTAGTACAATGAGTTTTTTCTCTTTGCCAACGGAATGGGAATATACCTGCTATATGTACAGTCACTTTCAATGCTCTTTCATCTCCTTATTCCCCAACCCATGTCTGTGCAAGCTGGCTGTCTGCCTCTGGGATTGCTTAACTCTGGGTGAATGGGATGCTGGTGGGGAGGAAGAGTGTAAAAGGAGGTGCTCTGTGTATGCAGAGGCTAAGATTATCCTGGGACAAGAGCATGATTCCTTTGGGGAATAATTTGATGCAAATAGCCTTTATTGAGAAGATATGGGATATCACCTTGAAGGATCATATGCTCCCTCTAAAAGGAGATGTGTGACTCCTTTAGAGAGTGACAACCTCCCGACTTATGAAGAGAATGGCTATGTGGTGACTAAGCCCAAAGTGTGGGCTTCAGTCTCCCATGATTTGTGTATTGTGATGATAGCATAATCTCTGAAATTATATGCATTGATTCTATTTTATTTTTCTCTGACTCTCTTGAGATGGTGTAAACTACATTTTAAAAAGACAAGGGTTAGGTAGGACTTTAATATATATTGCTTACTGTTATAAAAATTACTTTGGGTTAATTGCACCATAATTTTCTCTAGCATCAAACTACAGGAACTCAGGGGAACACATTGCTTTTAGTACCAGTCACTAATCTCCTAGAGCCCAGTGTAGCTCTGGAAGATTCTGTGGTGTTCCTTGTACTCACATTCAGCAATATATAAAAAATGATGTAACTAGGTTGGGCTCGATGGCTCATGCCTGTAATCCCAGCACTTTGGGAGGCTGAGAAGGGAGGACTGTTTGACATCAGGAGGTCGAAACCAACCAGGGCAACATAGTGAGACCCAGTCTCTGCAAAATAAAAATAAAAATTAAATTAAATAAAACAATGAGACTACTGTGAGAGGCTTTCAGTAATGTGTACTATAGTAAGAAATAACCCTGAATGAAGAAACTCAAAATGAGTTTTCACAGGAACAGGGTTGTTGAGAGTTTTTCCTTGATATCTGCCCCGGAAAAAACTCAGAAGCGTCTTCAGGGAACACTGATGAAGGCAAAGATCAACTGTCCTAGAGGTTTCTCTTTGCATCAACTCTCAGTTTGCTCTCTTGGTGGTATCTGCTCTGAGGGAGCAAATATTTCATTCTTTCAGGCAATGTTTCATAAACACAAAGACTTCCCTTCTTGGCCCTTCCACCATTAAGGATTCCCAGATCCTTTGTTTGATATGCACATTAAATGTATTTTCAATGGGAAAGCTTGGGTATTTTTGGTATGGAGAGATACGATTGATATGCATCTGTTTTACATCAGCCTTTTATGGACTGAAAGACATTTGGCAAGTTAAATCACTTTTTTCTCCAGGCCAAATAATTGCAAAAATCTTAGAGATTTTTTTCACAAATCAAGTTAACCTTCACCTTTAGAAGGCAATAACAATAGGATCTGGGAGAGGGAGACTCCCAGACTCTAGTGTAGACAAGTGTTCAGAGTTTAAACTATGTACCCAACCATTCACAGAAAATAAGTTCTATGCAGAAATAAAAGGGGTAAAGGCCAGACATGGGTCGCAGGTCATGATCTACACAAGAAGAATTGCAATCTTGAGCTAATTTCCAGATCAAGGATAGCAAGAGCTAGCTGGGAGGTGGTATTAATAAATTTAATTTCAAAAAGATCTTCAGATATCCCTATACTTGTGAATACAATGTAGCATGTGTTACCCCCACAGAGAGTATTATCAAGTGCAACAAAATGCAAAGGCTGGAGGTATCACGTTGCTTATTAACATTGAACACATTGGTAATTAAGACTCACTGAGAGAATAGTTCTAATGTGTCTCCACAAAATTGAAAAACAATTTCATGAGTCTTCAAGGTGAGAATGTTTAAAGCTAATGATATTTCTTCCAGAATGTCAGAGTCTGTTACTCTTGTGACTGCCCAAAGGAGAAAGTGATGATAAATGGGAAAGATGGTTTTGACTGTGTTTCCAACGTACTCTGAACATCAACTGTGTCCTCTTTGAAGTTTTAGAGCTCAATATCTATCTGACATTCAGGTTGACCTTTCAACCTGTTACTTCAAATAAGTATCATGCAGCCAAGTTTCCTGTTATCAACAAACTGATAGCAATCAGCTGCACCTTCCTTATGATTCCCTATCAGCTTTCCACCTGAGAGCAGCATCTAACCATTTGCCTGGTAGTAACCTATGAAATTAGTAGGAGGTATAGGAGAATGATAGTAAAACAAGAGTCAAGTTGGGGGTGACTCCTGATTCTTTACTGCAGCCACAGCACCAAATTTTACAACTTTCTCTGGGTAAAGGTTGAATGATAGGATCCAATTTTCTTGAGCTCACAAAATCCCCAGACTCTGATAGACTATATGTCAAACTGCCAAAGATTCTAGGCAAGAGTGTTTTTGTCAATAGCACGGTGAAAGGCATCCTTGACCTCCTTGTTCCTCAAAGTATAGACAAAAGGATTAAGGAGTGGAGTAAAAACAGTGTAGTCACTGAAATCAGCTGGTCCTGATCTATGGTGTTCTCTGACTTGGGCTTGAGGTAGGCAATGGAGGCACAGCCATAGTGGATGACGACCACAATGAGATGGGAGGCGCAAGTAGCAAAAGTCTTCTTCCGGCCCTCAGTAGAGGCGATCTTGAAGATGGTGGAGATGATGAGAATGTAGGAGATGAAGACCAAACCCATGGGCACCACAATAACAAGGAAGCTGATAACAAAAGTAATTATGTCATGTAAAGTCGTATCAGCACAGGAGAGTTTCATAACTGGGTGGATGTCACAGAAATAATGAGCCACCTCTCTATTACAAAAAGGCATCCTGAACACAAATGAAACCTGAATTATGGCCACAAACAGCCCAATGCTGCAGGCCCCACCTACAAGCTGGGCACACACTCTGTTGTTCATGATGACTGTATACCTCAAGGGGTTGCAGATAGCTACATAACGATCATACCCCATTGCTGTGAGAAGAAAGCAGTTGTTGATGGCCAAGGTGATAAAAAAGAACATCTGGGTGGCACAGCCAGCCAACGAGATAGGTTGGCTTAGACTTACGAGGCTGGAGAGCATCTGTGGTATAATGACTAAAGTGTACACAGTCTCCGAAGTAGACAGCATGCTAAGAAAGAAGTACATGGGGGTGTGAAGGTGACGATCAATGCTGATAATGATCACAATGATGACATTGCCAGCCAGGGTTAAAAGGTACAAGGTAAGAAATACAACAAAGAGAGTAAGCTTGTGTTCATGAAAGCTGGAGAAACCCTGGAAAACAAATTCACTCACCACTGTGTGGTTCTCTCTCTTCAATGAATACATTACAGACTGAAAAAATGGAGATGTAAGTCAGTCAGTCAGAACACATCAGTACCCAATGCTATGAGCAAGGGAACCCTAGAAGATGATAAGCATTCTGTTCCTGGATGAATGTCAAGTTAATGGGGGCTACTGTTCACCTATAGATAAAAATAGAAAAACACAATCAGGAAATAATTTCATGCATGGCAGTTGATGTATAAGTATATGGAAGAATAAACAGGAAGGGGATAGAATAGAAGGAAAGACATCTGGGGAAAGTTTGAAAAAGATTTCCTGGTGGTTTAGAACATAGATGCTCCTAAAGAAATAGGAAATGCATAGTTAAATTTAAAGGGAATTTTCTTTTAGATTACAGTTTCATATTTTGCCTAAGACAAAATTTTCACGATTTTCCATGCTGCTTAAACTGCAGTTTTGACCATCTTTTTAAAGCTCTTCCTTTTTGGGTTGCCAAGAAAGACAATGCACTCTGTTTCAATACAACACAAATGTTTCCTTTTGCCCTGTTATATTTGTCTGCATATTCCATGAACCCTTTTCACAAGTCATTCAACAGCTCAAAACTCGCTGCGCCCCCATATTTTTTTAAAGTATGAAATATTCCCCTTTTTTCACTATTTGACTCAAGTCTCTTCTTCCTCAGAAGATCTTCCAGTGCTAAATATAACCTACCAATCCAAGCTCCCTGTAGTGTTGCTAAGTGTTGCCCAGTAACTGTTCTCATGCACTGTGTGTATTTCTGTGTATTTTCTAGCTTGTACTTAGATGTAAGTTTTCACAGGTACTCCGCCTCACTACAAGACTAAACTGTTTTTCCTAATTTCTTCAGAATTTTCAACTGGGCAACTTTGGGGAAACTAGTTCACACATTTCTCCCTCTATTTCTGATTTGAGGAGTTATTGGGGATCAAAAAGCCCTTATTTTCAAAAAGATGATAGTAATAATAATATATAATTCCTTAGGGCACTTTTTAGTTTATAAAGAGCTTTTGCATTTATTTTAACAATCCTATATATTAGATCTTACTAAGACACAAGTTTAGGTGATTTGCCTAAATTAAATCAATTATTTAATTCTAAGGGCAGTATTTGTTCTACATCACAATAGCCTAAAAACAATCATGACTACAAAATAGATGAGAAAAAGACACTTTTCTGTTGCTTTTATTGAAAAGAATTAATGTAATTTTCTTATTCTGAGAATGAGATTGCATTGGGCAAAAAAAGAAAAAAACTGGAAACATTTGGAAAAACTGGAAAAATTTTAGAATTTTTTCATCTAGTTGAATAGATGAAATATGACTATAGCATATTAGTGACAACTTTTGTTCATTCTCCTTGGCTTAGTATTTCCACTTTTAATTATTTATCTTAAGAAAATAAGCAGATATGCATAAAAGGATATATGTACAAAGAAGTTTTTACAAAACTATTTGTGACAGTGGAGACCAAAAGCAATTTTAATGAATAAATAATTAAATTAATTTAAAAATATCCTTCTGATGAGAACCATGTGGCCATTACACATCTAAAAAGTGCTGACATGGAAAAATATGATAGATCAATAGGTAGGTAGAGTGATTAGTTGATTGATAGATAAATAACAGATAAACCACAATTTAACAAAAATAAAAAGAGAAGAAGCAGAGAAAAAAGGGATGCACAAAGAAAAGAAACACATTCAATAACATACATGCCATTAAAAAAGTAAATATTCCGACAGGGCTTGGTGGCCCACACCTGTAATACCAGAACTTTGGAAGACTGAGTTGGGAGGATTGCTTGAGCCCAGAAGTTCAAGATCAGCCTGGGCAACATAGTGAGACCTTGTCTCACAAAAAAAAAATGAAAAAATTAGCTAGGCATCCTGTCATGTTTCCGTAGTCCCAGCTACTTGGGAGGCTGAGGTAAAAGGAAGACCTGAGCCCAAGATTGCAGTGAGTCATGATCCTGCCATTGCACTCCAGTCTAGGAGACAGAGTGAGACCCTGACTCAAAAAAAAAGAAAAAGCAAATATACCAAAATATATACCAAAAAATATAAATTTTTTTCTGCATGTTGTATGAAGTACCTATCTATCTTCTACCTACTTAATATCTTTATTATTTTAAGTAATACTACAAACATTTTAATTCTATTTCGTGAATACTCCTGATATATCATGAATCTAATATTTAATGAAATATTTTAAAAATAAAAATTAATGAAAACATTTATGATAAACCAAATATTATAAGACAGGTTTAATACCAACTATTAATTATTATAGTGGGATATAACTACTTGACAAGACAGATCTTAAAATTTTCTTACCAAGGATTTTGACAGAGAAAAAAAATAAAATAGTTTCAAAATATCAAGAAAAATATAGAACAAAATATGTGTTAATTTTTCTTGGAGAGGTAGGGATGGGCCAGTTCTTAACCACTTCTTCTGTGTAACTGAGACTCGTGATGTAATATTGAACAAGGTAAAAGTCAAATGTGTATGTAGCTATGAAGTTAATCCTACCTATACTAAGGGGAATTTAAAAAATAAGTTGTAGAAGAGAAAATACTGCACTGATCTTGTGCATTCCTGCAATTCATTCTCCCCTCTCACCATCCCTTTAAGAAAATGATGACTCATCAAGATGACAAAGACCCCCATGAGTGATAACACTAGATTAGTGGGATCATGATAGCTGAAACAAAATGTCAGCTTCCTTCTGTGGAATGTAGCCACTGAGAAAAGCAACATTTTAAGCCATTTTTTGTTCCGTTGGATTCTGGCTCTTTAGCCAAAAATATCTCTTCACCTTTAAACAAAATTAAAAAATTTTCTTCTAGAGAAATAATTTTCTGCCTAGACCTGACAACCAATTCTAGACCGGAGGTTAGTTTTATTCATTTCATCTTTCAAATCTTTCTAATTGGAAGCAAGCTGGAACCAGGTGCTTTGTGATTTCAAGTCCTTTAAATGTAACTTAATTATAGAAACTTACCGTTAGAAGGATTTTTGTTTGTTTATTTTGTTTTTGCTTTTAATTTTTTAGACAGGGTTTCACTCCGTTACCAGGCTGGAGTGGCATGATCATGGCTGACTAGAGTCTCAATCTTCTGGGCTCAAGCCTCAGCTTCCCGAGTAGTGGAACTACAGATGTGTGCCACCATACCTGGCTAATTTTGTATTTTTGTGGGGGCAAGGTCTTGCCCAGGCTGGTCTTTAACTCCTGGGCTCAAACAATCCTCTCATCTCAGTCTCCTAAAGTGCTGGGATTACAGGCATGAGTCACCACGCCCAACCAGGAGGTAATTTTGAAAATGAACAGTCCCTCAAATTCTGCTTCAGTGCTTCCAATGATTGGAAGTTCATTATCTTATAAGTTAGCATCGCCTCTTCTTCTTCTTTTGTAAGGTACTAACTTTACTTTAAAAGATAAATCTAGGCTTCTTAAATTATAAAAATCCTCATAAGGAAAAGTAACTGTACAGAAAGACATAAATTGAAAAGTTATTTTTCTCCTTCTCTACATTTTCTTGTCCAGAAGTAAATATGATTCATGGTTTTTGCTGTTGTTTATTTCTGTCCAGAAAACTTCTATATCCAATCATGTATATTTTCATATCATCTCAATTTTATACAAATAGAATTAGGCTGCATATACCAATTTGCAACTATCTTTTTGCATTTAATATTATATCCTGAATACTTTTTATCACAATACTATAGATTTGTCTCATTCTTTTTATTTCCAGTGGTGCATACTATTTCATTATATAGATTCATGTGGGTGTACTATCACCAATTTTATTTTTGATTGGCTTTAATTCTCAGAAAAATGTGATTCAGTTTCTATCTCCTTGCAACTTACCACATCCCACATTATTCCACCTTCTATTTCCTCTTCAACATGATAGTTTTTCAAGTATTTGAAGACCATTATTATGTCTCTGCTAAATTTCATGTCTTTCAATCCATTACCATAGCAAGACAAGCATGTAGAAATATAATATTAATGGACATGGAATTCAATATAGCCAGCCAAATATTGAAAACCATAGGGAGAAAGTAGTAACATTTTAAAAAATGCAGGTGGTATTCCATTTTCATTTACTTCTGCAACAGCCACTCACTGCATCCGACCTTGTCAGAGGGAAGGAGAAGGAGGCGCTTTCCAGATAGTGATCTTTCAAAGGCATTAAAGGAACTGAGTCTACTCAGAGGAAGCAGGTGACAAACCTTGTGCTCAAGAGGCATTTGAGAGGGAAACCAAAACCCACAAAGTTAGAAAAATCCAGTTCTCTCTAGTATCAAAGAGAATCTCAAATTCTTACTATGCTCTTTGAGTCTTGCGGCATTGGTTCCTTTGGCCTGAAAAGTGAACTAGAAAAAAAATACATTCTTTTAAACTGCAGATTTCAGGAGCTTTGGATATGTATTTTCCCCAAAGAGGAGCAAATCCCTCTGCCCCAAGTCTCCTAGGACTATACTTTTGAGAATGTTTGCAGGGTACTAACAGGTAAAGGAGATAGATCCTGAGAGCTAGTCTCAAGGGCTTCGTTAGGAACCTGGGTCACAGATGGAGAGATGCATTCATTTATTTATTGACTACTGGAGATTGTTGGAGTTTCAGAAACTAATACTGCATTGAATTTTAGTCAAGTAAATCACATGAATACTAGATAAGCTTACAAAGGGAAGACCCTAATTTTAGTTTCTCAGCATTAGAAAGCAGTTAGCTTTCTAAAACTTACTTAAATAAGACCAGGGTTATGAGAGGCAGGGCTCCTCTCTCAGCCTACAGTCAATTTCCTTAAGTCTCACTGACATATATCTCAGCCTTACTCTCCCATGTAGGGAGATCTTTCACCCATGCTTGGAAAGGGCAGAAGACACCGCCAGAGCTCTGCCTTGTGCTCCCTTTGGCTCATTCTCTGATCCTGCTGGAGAAAGAATGAAATAGCAGTGGACCTCTGATAAGTTTCATTTCTGGCTAAGCACATCCTTCTCCATCAAAAGACTCTCTGTACCCCTGGGGGATGTGTGAGGGGCCTTTTCAGATACCCTGTAAAAGGGGATTGTCATAGTATCTTCAACCCAGCCTAAGAATTTTCTTTCTGAAATAACCCTGTTTCTCCTCTGATTACAAAAGTAATACATGTTCATTATAGAAACTGCAGGAAAGGAAAAATAAGATAACATAAATCACACGTGACCCCAATACAGAAATCCACTTCGTCAATATTTTGATGAATAAGTTTCTAATCTTTTGTATATTCATATGTGTGTATTTGGTTACACACAAGTCTATTTATGCTTATGGTAAAAATGGGCTGATTATTATTTTTGTATCTTTCCCCTTTTTTTAATAATATGGGATCATGCTGCACAAACTTCTTTAAATCCAGTTTATTTTTGGTCTTAGCAATGTATTGTGAACCTTTCCCATATCAATAAACATTTTTCTACATTATAATTTTTAAACAGCTGCCTGCCTTCTATCATAGGAATGTCCTTTATTATAATATGATTTGTCTGAATCAAGATTCAAATGAGTATTTCAGAATGTATTTGTTCGTTAAGTCTTTAAAGTCTCTTTGAGTCTAGACCAGGTGTTCTCAACAGTGGACTGTCAACATTTTTGAACTGATAATTCTTTGTTGTGTGTATGTGTGCATGGGTTTTGGATGGGTGAGGAGGGGAGTGTGTCCTGTGTGTTACAAGATGTTTAGCAGTATACCTGGCCTCTACTCACTAGATGCCAGATGCCAGTAGCCTTCTTTCCTCTTTCCCCATTGAATTGAATAAAATTTTTAAAAATGTCTCTAAACATCCCAAATATTGCCTGGAGGGCAAAAGTATTCCACCATCCCTTTCATCTTTAAAAAAAAAATCCACTGACATATTAAAAAGCTAGGTCAAAATCTTAACTTTTATATGTCATTTACTCATTGTATCATTAGACTTGTTCTATCTCCTGCATTTCTTGTAAATTGAAAATTAGTTCTAAAGGCTTAACTAGATTCAGGTTCAACTTATTCAACTATATTAAGTATATTAAACTAGGTATACTATTAGATATATTATCATATGTTAAACTATGGACTATATTAAGCTATATATAAACACATAAAATTTGACATATATATCAGTTACATATATATAAAATTATAAATCTGACAATCAAGTAGGGTTGTCTGATATAACAAATAAAAATATAGGGCACCAAGGTACATTTAAATTTCAAATAAAAAGCTAATACTTTTAAAGAGTATGCATACCTCAAATATTGCATGGGGTATATTTATATTAAAATTATTATTATTTATCTAAAATTCAAATGTAATTATTCTGTATTTTATGTGACAGCTCTAATTAGATGGCATATATTGTCTAATTGTCTTATTATAAGCAAGGCAAATTTCAAAATATTACTTTGTACTCTATAAATATAAATTGTTTTTCAATTAAAAAATAAAGTAATATTTAAATACATGCAAAAAAAACTAACTAATCAGAGTTTTAGGTGGCCTAGTCTTCCATTCAAATTGATCCCATCAACCTCTTATCATTTAATCCTTTGATAAGTTTTGCCTAAATCAATTTTTTATTGGGGGTTGTGAAATACTTTCTTAATCACGTCATTTCATCTACAATTATTCAATACGTATTTTTTTGTTTAGAAGAAGTTTGTTTTATCAGTTAGGTCAAGGGTACAAGCTAGGAATGAGTAGATTTGGATTTAAATCTAGATCCTCTAATTCTGAGTCTAGGGTACAACCTATCACATCCAGTGAAAGCTACTCACTGTCGACTTGTTAATGATACATGACTATAAACAGTCATAATCTAGCAAACTTATGTCTTATAACTAGCAGGAATGTGAGTTGACAGGACTATGCCATGGGGAGGTAAGAGACAATACATGAAAACTGAAGCAAATTTATAAGTAATTTCCTAAGTAGGAAAAAAAAATCTCTAGAAATGAGGGGTAAATGACTGTGCCCAGAAAAGAAAAAAATGATGCACAATTAAAGAATCTAGGATATTTTTTCAATTTTCTTTTTATTCTGGTCATAAATTCTGAGTAACACATTTCAAAATAACCCATGCTGCCAAGTACATAGCCATGGATGTGCTATATAGAATCAAATTATTTGTGATTTCTGAGTGGATTCATGTTTTTGTTCACAGACACTGTAAAAAAATATAACTGTTCTCAGATTCCCTCTTCTTCAGCCATGAAACTAGGGTGAAAGGTATCTACAGATCAGAATTTGGTGACACAAGGAATTTCAGCTTCCTTTTTACTCACTGACTTTATTATACTGTAGTTCCAGTTAGCTAAATATACATTTCAATATCCTGTGGTTAGAATTGTAGAGAGAGGATTAGAAGGTCATATAGTTCCCATACTTTATGTATTCTCAAGATGGCATACATGCATATGCCATCAGTCATAAAAGAAAATATTCTGTGATACTAATTAGCATGGGAGTTAACTAAAGAGTGTGTTCTAGAGCTGGTTTCCTAAGTACAGGGGCAAAGACAAGATTGGTGGTTTCCACAAAGGATGAACAATTGGAGAGATAAAGAGTTGTCCAGCATTTTCAAGTGCCTTTTAAGAAATATATATACATATGTATATATGAGTGGAGACATCAAAAAACCCCAAATTTTTTGAAGGGCAAGCACCTTGTAGTATAGGCTTCCCCTGCTAGGAAAGAGTTTTAGGAACCCATTGGTATCAGTGTGCCAGCTAACATTGTTGTGAGAGGCTGTGTTCAACTTCAGTGAATATTTTTTTTGGAGAGTCTTTCAACATATTTGCCCATTTCATGAAGGATCATTTACGAGTGCATCTGTCCACACTGCACTGAGTGTTCAACAAATTTTTTTACCAAAACCAGCATGACTCCTGTACCCCTCCCACTTCTATTCACCTGATCTCACCTCGAGTGCCTTTTTTTGGTTTGTTTCCCTGGATGAAAAAAGTCCTCAAAGGGAAATGTTTTGCCAAGGTGGACGTATTGAAACAAAAAGCAGAAGTAACACTAAAAGGCATCAAAATTGACAAGTCCAAAAACTATTTTAAGCAGTGGAAGAAACATCTCAATAGGTGTATTGCATCAAATGGAGAGTACGTTAAAGGTGACTAAAGTTTAAACATGTAGGAATGAATATACAACTTTTATAAATAAATTCTGGGGTTTTTTGGATGCCCCCTGTGTATTCGTGTGTGTGTACATATATCTTTCCTTTCTTAGAGGTAAGTCTTTCTAAATATCTGTGTGTGTGTGTGTGTGTGTGTATGTGTGCATATATATATGTATATATATCCAAAGAGAGAGAACAGATTTAGAATGACTTCCCTCTAAGGAAGGGAAGGGTGATTTATTAGGCTGCAACAACTTGATAGAATAATCAATAAGTTAATTGCTCATTTATCCCTCTAATAAATACTTATTGAAGATCTAAACATGCCCTCCACTGTGCAAACACCAAGTAAAAGCAATGAATCAAACATATAGTCATCAGCTTCAATGAGTATGTGATGAGGAGCTAGACAGAAAAAGAGGCAATTTTTATATATTGTGATGCACACAATGATAAGGTAAAAATGGAGTAATATGGAAACAATAAGCAACCTTCTGACACATTTTGCTGTCCTAATTGCTTATATCTACCAGAAAGCAAAAGCATATGGAGATGTCAGGTCTGGTATATTTACCATTAAAAACGAATGCACTAACATCCTGAGTTATTTTGTGACTTTGAATAATGTCTCAGAGTCTTGTCAGCTCTAATGAGTTCACCAGTGAGTGAGACCTGGGGCTTGCACGATGGAGACACAGACCCTGGATCTGAGGGCTACACCAAAACCCAAATTCACTGCGCTGTTTTGGTTCTTTTCCTGTTTCATAACTAATGTAGTCAACACTATTAGTCACTCTCCCTTTTGAAACTCTCTTCATCCCTGGTTTTTGTGACACTATTGGAGTTCCTACTAGAGAGGAGCTTACCAAGCATGGTCATTTCCCATATAGAGTGTAGTATGCATCTGTCAATCTGTTCTGTAGCGGGAATGGTGAATGTCATTTAATCTGGTGATTCAGTGAATTTGGAATTGTCAAGGAGCTTCTGCCACACTGTTACCATTTCAGTATGTGATTAACCTAAATATTTAAATTAGCCACCCACTTACTCTTTATCACATCACTCTAATTTAATTCCCTGCATGTTACTATTTAGTGTGATTTGTTCATTCATTCATTCATTTATTTATTGTCTTTCTTTTCAAATTGGACTATATAGTTCTTAAGAGCACTTGGGCGTTCATTCTTTTCTCTGTTCTAAATCTTCAACTAAAGCATCTCCAACAGGAGCCTCATAATTTATTTGCCACTGGTTAATTGCTTAGATATTTAACTCACACAAAAACATTCTGTCAGGGTTTAGGCTTCTCAATCCCTAAAAAGAAGGCATTTAAATGGATTATCTCTAAAGTCTTCTCCTATTTTAAAATGTTTCTATACTTTAGGACTCATGATGAAAATGAATTAGGAAACAGGAAACATCTCTCCCCTAAGTCAGTTCTAACAAATGTCCTATGGTTATCATCAATCCTACCACCCTTACACTATTCTGCTCTCAACTCTTTTCTTTCTTCAATTCCACTTTCAAATCTATCACTGCCTCTTGCTACTCTTTCTTTTCATCTCTGCCAGCTTTGAGTCAGAGGCACAGAAGTCAAGGTTACTCTATATCCTGAAATGTAAACCTAGTAGGCCAGATAGGAGAACGAAGGCCACATCAGCGAGGCAGCAGGAGTTCCTGCTTTTGGGGAACCCCCTCCAGGCCAAATTGTCCAAGTAACTGGGCAGTTATCTTCTCCAACTCCTACAATCCTAACTGCCAGAAAATGTTTGCATGTTAGACCTATAGAGGACCTCAGCGCACATGTAGTCCAACCTTTTCCATTTCATACACACAACTGTTTTGAAAGGAAACTCAACTTGTAAGGTGTAAACATGACATCACCAATTTAAAAAAATAACTACTATTACCGTGGCTCCATTCTTCTTGGGCAGGAGGCTCCCTTAATGGCATCTTAGACCACTTCCACAATTTTTTAATCACTTTGTGTCACTAAAGCAGTTTCATTGGAGTTATAAAATGCAATCCTGTTCTTTTCAAAACTTAATTTGATCTTTTATTTAAAATTCTCTCCAGCATCCCCCTCCCCCACCTTTCCACCTTGGCCTGTGTTGGGAGGTGAAGGGTGGTGACTACACCACCTAAACCTCTCTCTTCCCAACATCAGTTCCTTCCTTGTTGGGAGGAGAGAAAAGAAGAGAGAATGAAGAATACAGCAACTCTGCATTGTGTATTAGCTGTCAGCTCCTTGTTTTGTAACTGCTACTCCTGTACATGAATACCACCTTGTAAGTGGAGGTAAGGTTCTGGTGGTACTCTCTTTTTGTTAGTTGTCACTGGTTTTGTAGAACTCTTGATTGTTCTTTCTTATTTGACAGTTATGCAAGTATAGGTGCTCTCATGAGAATACCTTTGTAGGTTCTCCATCTTCACAACAAGAATAGCCTATTCACCTGAAGCTTTATCAGTTCTGCTTTCCTCAGCACTCACTGCTGGCTACCCACTCCGTAGCCTCTTGTTATTTGAGTCGCCATCACCCCAAAAGTGGCCATTTTGAGGGGGATGGGCAGCACAGCTTCAGCTCTTATTACTTTCTGTTATGCCCACCTAACACACGGGTACTTAAATAAGTGCCACACAAGATGGTTACAATCACTTCTATTCTTCTTTCTTCTAACAGTATTAGATGCTCCACCAGTATAATGCCTCATGAAGTTTAAGGTGAAAATGGTTATGAGCTCTCAACTCATTGGAAGGAATGGTTCAATCATCCCAAATGCCATGGCACCAAAGTATTGGGGCACCATGCTGAATGTCTTTCTTCCCCATCTCTAAGATCCTGGCCATTTACACCTCTCAGTTTCACATACTGACTTTGTCATTCACTTGTTTATGATCATAACCTCTCTCCTCGTGAAAAAAAACCAAGGATACTAGTAGTACCAACTTCATACTTCCAGTGAGTATTAAATGGAATAAAACATAATGTCTGACAAAGTAAGTGTTGAATAATTGTTAACAATTATTATTGTTGCTTTTCTGTGTTTTTTACTTTTGTTGGAATGCTTTCAGTTTCCCCATTATTATTTCTGCCTATAGAAATCAAGTTTTTGACGAAGTCAATGTTGTAAGGAGGAATTCCCTTTTTCTGGCATCTTTGTATTCTATGCAGTACTCAGTATATTGCTATGCACATAGAGACTGTTTAACAATTCAAGATACACTGCAGTTTCTCTGGTACAATGCATGCTTTTGAAATGCAAATTATCCTGTATACTGTCAACAAACCAAGAAATAATGCCAATATAATGTAGAAGTTGGCCCAAACAAGATTTTTTTTCTAGCAGGTTAATATTTTGGACTACTGAGGAACAGAAGCTGAAAACCAATCTTACTAGTACAATGGGCCACAGCAAAGAGTAGAGTTCTCTACTCAATGACCATTCACTTCAAAGTTTTTCTTCTTGGCTTAGTTTTACTGTAAGTCTATCTTGAGAGTGTTTATTGTTTTGTTTTCTGGCTTTTCTGCATTTTCTTCTTGTTACCTAGCTTCTATCAGCCTTTGAAAAAGATCAAGTTCTACATTTACTGTTAATTTTTTATCAGAAATTTAGTATATTTTTTTAACCGCTTAGTTTATTTAGGTAAATGCTAATGTTTATGTTAGTGCTCTGGTTATAAGTTTTGCAAAATTAGCACAATATTTTTTTCTCAAAGACTTATTGTTTTTAATGTGTGTTTTTGCAGAATGCAAATACATTTTTTGTAAAAATGAATGCATATTACATGTTATGGCAGGAAAAGTTGTGTTATGCTCAAGAAATATTAATTACATTGAGTGAATGAAGACCATTTCTTCTTGATTGTGCAAGGACTTAATTTCTTCAGTTATCGGACTTCTCCTTCCCTTTTTCTCTCTCTGTTTACTGGACTATTTCTATCAGCTAACAAATATAGTCTAGCATATCTTATAAAATAAAAACTCCCTACATTTTCCTATACCACCATCTCACGGCAAAACTTTTCAGAATGGTGTCCACACCTGTTGTCTCTACTTCCCTCACTTTCTATTCACTTTTTAACCCACTTCAGTCTGGTTTCCACACATACTACTCCACTGAAATTGCCATTGTTAATGTCCCAAATACTTCCATATTGCTGAATTCAGAGAATAATTGTACTCTTTTATCTTATTTCTCTTAACAAGATTCAATATTAACCATTTCCTCTAGAATTGTACTCTCTTCTCAGATTTAGTGGCACAATTACCTGGAATTCCTCCTATGTTCCTCTTCCCTTTAGTCTCTTCTAGATCTTATCTTTCTACCCATCTTCAAAAGATTGGAATTTGTTAAGGCTCTGTCCTTGGACTTTGTTCTTCAACTACTGTTTCTCTCTCTTCAGCTGAACTCATCTTATTCAATGACTATAAACATATGCCATTTATTATCTAGTTTATATCCAGACATTTCTTCTGGTCTCCTAGAAGATCTGCTTATCTGGCATAAACAGATATAATAAAGACACTTCAAGCAGAAACATCTCCAAGCTGCAAGACCTGATTATCTTCTCTAAATCAGGTAGTGCCCCTAAATCTAGAATTTCCTCAATCTTTACCATGTAATAAATGACATAACCATCTAGTTATTAAAATTGGAATTTTAGAAATCCTATTTTATGCTTCCCTCACTCTATAGTCTATCAGTAAGTTTTGTTAATACCATCCCCAATATATACTTCAAATTCATTGATTTTTATCTCCACTACTACTTCTCTAGGTTAATCTATCATCCTATTTTATTGACTCTTAATCAGCTTCCAATCTTTACTAATTAAAAAATATATATCTCACACAATTGCAGATGTATATGTGTGTGTGTGTGTGTGTGTGTGTGTGTGTGTGTGTGTGTGGAGAGAGAGAGAGAGAGAGATTTTATAGGATAGGCTAGTTTGCATTTGTTAACTGATAGAATAGTCCAGTATACACAATAATATACATATACATGTCTACGTTTTGAATATTCTCTCTAAAACTCGTGTTGAACTTAATTTCCAATGTGGCAGTATTGAGATGGGAAACACTTAGGAGGTGATTGGATCATGATGGTGGCGCCCTCATGAATGATCTACTCCACTTATGGATTAATGGGTTAATGGAGTAATGGGATATTATGGGAGTGGGACTGGTGGCTTTACAAGAAGAGAGATACCTGAGCTAAAATGCTCAGTTCCTCCCTTGACCATGTGATGCTCTGTGCTGTCTTGAGACTCTGCATAGTCTCCACCAACATGAAGGTCCTTACCAGATACGGCCCCTTGACCTTGGATTTCCCAGCCTCCAGAACTGTAAGAAATAAATATATTTTCTTTAAAAATTACCCAGTCTCAGGTATTCAGTTATAGCCATAGAAAATGGATGCAGATATACATGAAAAACCTTTAAACTGTGTTAAGCCAGGGAGCATATATTTGTATGAGTATAAATTGTGTACATATATGCACACACACTGTGTGTGTGCATTCTTTTACTCAAAACAGTTTGAGAGCTTTTCCTTACCCTTCAAATAAAATCCCAACACTTTACCATGCTCTGCCAGGCTTGCATGATCTGGCTCCTCTATGCATCTCCAATCTCATTTTATGCCACTGTTCCTCCTGCTCACTGTGCTTTAGTTCTAATGTTCTTCTCTTAATTACTAGAATTCTTCAATCTTTCTTGTTATGGGGACTTTGAACTTCCCACTGCTTGAAATATTCTTGTTCTAGCCTTTGACTTGCTCCATCCTGTCTTATGCTTTAAGTCTCTGCTTAAATGTCATTTTCATTGAAAGGCCTTTCTTAACCACCTTCTCTAAAATAGGTTACCCTTGTGTGTCTAGGGAGCAACATTATTTACTTTTTACAAACTTTAGTCACAAGCCCTTGCTGTTCCATTTGTTTACTTATTTATTTTCTATCTTCTCTCACAAAAAGTCTGCTCCCATGGGAAAAGATGGATCTTATCTGCTTATCGCTCTTGTATTGTCCGCAAATAACAGAGTGCTTGGCACATAAATACTTGTTGAACAAATAAAGAAATGAATATATATGATGAATAATGTTCTTGTGCTGAAACTAAATGTTTGTGTTGGGTTTAATGGTAGAAAGATCAAGTATTAGGTTTGTATCTATATTTAAGTTATTTCTCTATTTGTCCATAATAATTCAAACTCAGGGATTGCCAGTTTGAAAATATATATTGTACAAAATGCTACTAATAAACTTCAGCACTTAGTTTGTTCATTCTTGAAAATTAGGAAATATAATTAATGAAAATTCTATCAGCAAACTATGTTCAAATGCTAACTTTAATGAGGTAACCCTTGATAATTCTGTGTTGCTTTCTTTTCTCTTAAAGGTAAATTGGCATCATGACACTATTAAAACATACAGTTAGTTGGTATAAATCCAATTTAGGAATTAATAATATAAAAAAGTATTTATCTCATATTTACTATTATACATTCCTTCTAATAAACTGTTGCCCCTTGGGTCACATGCAGAGAGGATTTTCTTCATGTAACTTTCTACAACCTGACTGTGTTATTAGCTGTGATAAAGAGGGTGGTTTTGTGTTTGGCAGCCAGTTCTTTGGTGGGCCTTGTGCTGGTTCATGCTTTTCCCCACTTTTCTCTTTGAACAACCTGAAACCCACGTGACTTAACTTGGCATTCACCGGATGCAATTGTACATTGTTAATAAAAATGGAAATGCAGGAGCTGAAATCAAGGGACAATTTTTGGTTCTGAAATGGTCATCTGAATAATTGTTAATATTTATTTTAATTTATTTGCTTTTCACCAATGAAGAGTGTACACATTTTCTAATTAAAAATTTATGAATTTCTGATTGTAAGAATCACCGTCCTATAGGAACAGTTACCAAAATATCCTGAGTTTTCTGAAATTGCCTCTATTTCTAATAATCACTGATACTCAGTATTCATTTGGTTGCTTGAACCTCTATGAAAGTGCATGCATTGCCCCTTTTGAAGAAGAGAAAGGAAGAATTGCAATGAATATTGGGAACTGCCTATGCTTAGGGTCCTGTTCCCCCTTCTGCTGGCCCTTTTCACTTCTTCAAAATTTAAACCTCTCAGATGTCACTTGATAGTCATACATTTATTCCAATGTTTGTAAGGCACAAACCTGTAGCAGTACTACAAACAGTGAGAATATCATGTGTGAAATTGCGTTTTCTATGCACCCCAACTATCATAGAAAATAAATGGTGATCAGTGATGCTAGAGGAAAGAATGAATTATATTTCTAGTTTCTCCTAGAAATGATATTACCACACCGCTGTCTGATAAAGAAGAGATCATATAGCATGTAGCAAAGATAGGCAGGAAAGAAAATTATTACAGTGGAGTGTCTGGCATTAAATTAACTCTTTTTCTGGATTATGTAATGTTCATGTCATTTGTCAACTTGTATGTTGCGTAAACTTTTGTGATTATTTCCTTGTTTTAAATAGTCATTTTAATGCCTAATATTGTCTTCATAATTTTATATTCAATTTTTTTTAAGGAGGGCTCCCTAAATTGTTTAAGTTTCAGGTCCTTGAACCTGTCCCTCTGCTACCTACAAATACATATATATTTTTATCAGCAAAATTCCCAGTTTCAATATAAAGAAAGTGAAATAGTTTTATAGTAAAAAAAAAATGTCTATGATGAATGTGAGTGCTACAAAAGCAGCCTGTGATAACGGTGACCTACTGGTGACACAAATGTCATGAAAAGTGTGACTATAAGTGAATCTGATTTTCTGAAACAGTGAAGAATTAAAGGATGCTGTTCTGGAAAAAGCAAATAATCCTCTCAATACACACAGTAGTTTTTCTCTGTAAAGTCTAGTACCTACGAAAAGTGTGGGCCGGGTGCAGTGGCTCAAGCCTGTAATCCCAGCACTTCGGGAGGCCGAAACGAGAGGATTGCCTGAGCCCGCGGGTTCGAGACCAGCCTGGGCAGCATGGTGAGACCTTGTCTCTACAATAAAAATTTAAAAAGTAGCTGGGCCTGACAGCGTGCGCCTGTCGTTCCGGCTACTTGAAATGCTGAGGTGGAAGGATCATCAGAACCCAGCAGGTCGATGCTGGGGTGGCCATGAGTGTGCCACCACATTCCAGCCTGGGAGACAAGTGAAACTCCGACTCAAAAAAAAAGTGCAAAAGATGCTTTTGGGTATATTAGTCAAAGTCATGTTTAAAGCTCAAATAATTGTAAAATATCTGTCTGTTCATTTAAAAGATGTGCAGAAGCAGGACAATTCTTTAGTATGCAAGGCTGTCCTGGGTATTGCAGGGCATTTGTTTGTCTCCTAATGCTAAAAATGGCTTCTGCATACCTATCATCGAAACAAGCAATTCCCCAACAAACACACATGCACACACTCAAACACACATGCACAAAGGCCTGCTGCAGGCAGTAACACACAGTGGGGAGGGGAAGTATGATTGGAAAGGGTCAGAATGACTTCCTGCCCCAACCCCTCTCTCCACCCTCCACTTAAACTCACCTTTACCCACTAAAAACACACTGGTCACAGTACTGTTTAGTCAGAGTCATGAAAGATTAGGGCTTCAAAAGTTACCTATTAAAATGCAAATGGCCTGGGCTGGGCTAAGACCTCTTGTCCTTATCTGCTAACAGCCTGAAGGGATTTCTTTAAGAGAAACCTGTCTCTATTTTTTAACTGTGTAATTCTGTAAGGAAGCGTAAAATAAACCTGGCCTACACTACATTTGGCTTAAGGGTTGACTAGACAAAAACTGGGATTTCTCTGTCTAGAACCACACTTGAGAATGATCTCCAAACTCCCTTGCAGTGTGTGTGTGTGGGGGGGCGGGGGTGGGGGGATCTGTCTCACCTACATGACTGCTCCTGTGTGATCCAGGCTGCATCCTTTGAGAACAAAGTTTTGCCTTCTGGACTCATCAGTGGCCCTTCCAGTTCTTTTTAGACCAGAAGGATGGAGAAAGAGGCTCTTTCCCTTCTGCTCCCAACCAAAGGCTCCTTGCAAAAATAATAATAGTAACAGTAATAACATGTAAAGCATAAAATATCTGCCATGCTGCTCTGTTCTAACCAGTTGGACATTAACTACTCTTTTAATACTGACAACCACCCTCATGGCAGGAACTGTGAAGCAGAGAGAGATTGAGTCACCTGCAAGAGCCACTTAGCCAATGAGTGGTCAGACTCTACAGTCTGTTCACAGCCTGTTCTCTCCATTAATCTTGTCTCTACAATAAATCAAAAATTAGCTGGGCGTGGTAGCGCGCACCTGTAGTTCCAGCTACTTGGAAGGCTGAGGCGAAAGGATCGCCAGAGCCCAGCAGGTCGAGGTTGCCACTGCACTCCAGTTTGGGCGACAAAGTGAGACTCCAACTCAAAAAAAAAAAATCTTGCACTTAGTTTCCTTGAAATATGATGACTAAGAATTTATTTTTATTCTTTTAATTTTTAAAATTTAATATAATGTTCTGGCATTTTACAAAAACCTTTTATGCTACCACTTTCCTTAAAAATCTTTCTCAGCAGGCTTATGATACTGTTCTCCCATTCTGAAGAAAAGGTTAGCTCACTTAATGTCTGTACCTGTTGGAAGACATGAAAAAAAGTCTGAAGCCTATTGGGTCACTTGGCTGGAACAGGGTATTTATAAGGCAGAGACCATAGTCAATTTGCTTGAGCTCACCTTATGGTTCAGACTGCTCTCTTAACTATAAACCACACAGAGATAACTCGTTTGCAAAATGTGAGTGGCTAATTAAACATCTTGAAGACAGGCAGCTTTACATCCAGATGCCTATATCTACACATTATAAAACAGTATAGATTATGCTCTGATAGTGGTCCAGCTCTGAGAAATAGTAGGGACCCAATAGGAAGGTTTTTATTGTATTTTATAGTTTTAGAAAATATCCAAGAATTGTAACACTAGCTAGAAAGCCTTTTCCCAGTCTAGTAAGTTTTTATATCTGTTCAGAAAATGAACATAAACTGACACTTTAACATCTTGTCTTCCACTGAAAACCTTTAACTGGTCTAACTGGTCAGACTTGCCTATAAACGATCTATAATA
The DNA here is from genome assembly GCA_963574415.1 of Tarsius wallacei. NCBI lineage: Eukaryota > Metazoa > Chordata > Mammalia > Primates > Tarsiidae > Tarsius > Tarsius wallacei. The sequence goes on along the minus strand of CAUYQG010137298.1, from coordinate 15,003 downwards.
TATTAACTCTAGTATATCAATCTGTAATATCCAAATAGTATGATCACCTTTAGAGTTGAGGGATAGCATTATCTTTTTTACTAAAGTGCTTGAAAAATGGATAGTCTCCATTCAAATGGATAGTCTCCATTCAAATCCTATTTCTGTGGAAAAAAATCCACCTGATGGTCCCTTCCATGTTAGAGAAAAACTAGCCTCTAAAAATGGAAGAGAGAGGACCATGCTTGGCATTATTTCCTGGAGTTTCACTTTTGTTTTCTTGGGGAAAGAATCTCTGTCTGTACTCAAGGCTGCAGCGTATGTATTCCCTATCTCTGTCTTCTTCTGAGTATTTACTTTGGGAGTTCTGAGAGTTTCCATCTATTTCTTCTGGATTTATTTCTTTTGGAGACAAAGTAGGTAACCATTCAGGTGAAGACAAGAAATAAAAAATATTAAGGCCACTGACTTTATTGTGAAAAGCCACCAGGCAGTCAGCACCTGCTACTGATGTTCTTTCTTAAGTAAACTCCTGTTTATGGTGACAGAAGGAAGTAAATAGAGCTGATGCCCTCCTGGCCCTACTCATCTAGAGGAAAAAGGCAATAACTTCCCTCTCTCCATTCTTATTTTTAAGCACATTTTTGAAATGCACAAAACTAACATGCAGCAGTGCCAACACTCCATGGCTATGGATTGCGAAGTCATCCCCTGAATCAAGACAAGGAAGTGAAACTAAATCAATGATTTTCCATTTGTTAATTATGAACCCTGAGAACCCAAGGAATTTTTGCATGGGGTCTATAAATTCACATGCACTTCAATGATAACATGCAGACTTAATGAACAAAGACATCTCCATTTATCTATCTACTAATCTAGTCATGACTGTGGGCTCTTCAGCTAGATTGCCTGCGTTCATATCCTCTTACTTAGCAACTGTGTGCACTCGGGCAAGACAGCAAGACACTTAACCTCGTTGTGCTTCAATTTTCTTATTCTTAACCACATAAACTTGATAAACAAAGCAAAATAGATAAGACATACTTTTACCTGTTGTACCTAGTCTACAGGGACAGATTAACATTTCCTAGGTACATATACACCATGAGCAGACAGATATTTTGCTTTTTCATTATGTCATTTTCAATTTTATATGTACCTCTCCTGATTTTTATAGAACTTCAAGAGCAAGGAAGAAAGCAGGTTGATTGGGAAGCGGATTGATTGATTGGGAAGCAGATTGATTCTTTTGCTTCCCAGTTGTGAAGAAGAGCACAAAGGCAAAGGCACTGTACAGACTGAACCCTGATCTCCTCTCTGTCAGCCATGTCCCCAAACACAAAAGTACTTATCAAAAGCCTCTTACTTTGGATCCAACTTCAGGGACACCTTACAGTCCCATAAGCCCCATAGTTCACGCATGGCCATTTTAGTTTCATTTCCCCACTGCTACAAAATGAAATATAGATTAAGGCTTCTGAGAACCAATAACAAGTCCAAATTGGGGCATAGTGATGCTGTTTAAGTACTGAACATGTATGTGCCCAGACTCAGAAGCTTGTCGTAAGAAGTAAAATTTAGACACACTTTACTGATTTCAGTGAACACATGTTCTTGATGTTGACAGGCTGGGTATAAGAAGTTAGCAGCCACTGACCAGATAACGGATATAAAAATTGAAGGACATTTAAAAAATAATATAAAAGGTGTGTAGACTTCAATTAGAGCATCAACTAGTTCTGCCAGGATGAGGTGAAGCTACTGTTTAACCCTTGTGTTTATGTGTTCCTTTTGAATTCTTGTTTTGTTGTTTTGGGTACCTATAGTGACATGCTGTGGGGATTAGAGTATAGTTTACTCTTTCTGAGGTTGATGCTAATGGCTATTGTTTTGATTCTTTTTTTTTTAGGGCTGAGCAAGTGGGTAGTTTTTGTTTTTAAGCATTAATGAACTGTTTTTGTTGAAAATGCTAAACATTTGCTATTCCTGCTACCAAAACACTTACCTCATTTCAGTGCTGGACACTAAGGTAAAAGCTTTAGAATGGTAAAGTAAGTGCTTTAGAAAGCTTTAGAAATGAAAGTGGTTTCTTTAACTGCAAAGCTTGTACTCTCCAAACTGGGAATAGCACTTCTCAAAGAGCCCCAGTCTATCTCCAATTTAAGTAGAAGCTGCTTGGACAGTAACTTTGGAGGAAGACTTTACATAAATTATTTGAATCACAGTAAAGTGACTGTCTTTGAATAACAATTTGATTGTAGGATCACTATCCTAGGAAAAAGGAAACCAACATATCTCCTGGACAGACTCTCAACAAAGTAGTAAAGTGGGCTCTGTTCCTGCTTTTCCCAGGGTCTAAGGATTTAAATATTGCCCTCTGACACACTTCAAAAACTACATCTTTCCCAATTCCTCCTCCTTCTTTTCATCGATCCCACCAAACAACTATGTTCTATTCTTTCCTGATTACGATCTCTTCTACGTGTCCCTTCTGCATATGAGATTGCATAACCTCAATCCTATGAAAAGGATTGAAATTACTCAGATAAATAAAACTAGCATAAGGTACTAGTTATAAACAAAACATCTTACATAGGTTGCCAATGGCCTTAGCCCAGTTGAAACTGATATTTCTCCTACAAGAAAGAAAATAAGAAGAAATAAGATATGTGTATTAAAATTTACATGCCAGATGCTGTGTAATGCATTTTACCAATTTATTATCTTATTGAATCTCATAATAAAGTCATGATTTGGATACCATTATTGTCCCTATTTTATGGATAAGCCCCTATCACATAAAGAGCATTTGAACTCAGAAAAACAACTTTCATTTTTCAAAATAACTTGCTGTTCTCTTCCAGATCTGTCACTAAAACATAGCATGTCTTAGGCCCATTTATTAATTTTTCTTGCCTGAAACTTTCTATTTATTTACCTTTTTAATCCTATATTTTCTAATTTCATAGAATTCTGAAAGTTTTTGTTAGATATTCACATTGAGTGACTGTGTTTAATCCAATCAATTTAATTCAACAATATGTGAAGAAGAACATGGCATGATAGAATGGTGCCTCAATTACTGTGACTGTGAAATGGATTTAAGTATATTGTCTCTGTCTACTTCCAAGTTTTGGCAAAGATAAAATATAATGCTCCTGTAAAAAAAATTGTAAATGGCAAACGTTATTGATATTTATGGAGTTGTCTCCATTATCATCGTCAACATCGAGTGTGGAACAGGGTGGCCAACCTTCACCTAGAATTGAAAAACAGAAGACTTAGTCAAAGAAGGCCTGGAGGAGTCCTGATGTGTAGTTAATAGAGAAAGAGTGGTCATGCTAGAAAATTATAAAGCGGAAAATGAAAAAATGCTGGAAAATAAAATAAATTATATGTCCTCGATCTCTGTAAGTGATGGTGACATCTGCTTTCCTGTGTTCTAAGCTAGATTAGGGACCACTAGGAAAAAAGGAACCTCTGAAAATATCTCCAACTTGGCTGGGCAAATAGTGGATCATCAGCAAATTAGATGAAAATGTACGTATTTGTATACCAACTGATCAGCAGGAAATTAAGTTACAAAACTTTCGGTAGCTCAGATGAACCACAAAATAATTTTAGCAATTGGTGGTCATACTCCTGAATATGCACAGACAATGTATCATAACAATTAAAAGTTTGACTCTGGGGTTATATTTTATGTGTTGAATCTCAAATTAGTCATTTAATAGCTGGTACCTGGAGACATGTTATTTAACCTCGTTAAGATACAGTTTTCCTATTGATAAAAATATAGACAGTGATGGTACCTATTTCTTAGGATTATTGTGAAAAATTAATAGAATATTAGATGTATTTAGCATAATACCTGGCACTTTTAGTTATTCAGTAATCAATTGCTGTCATTTTACTCTGCTCTTCTCTGCACCTCACTTCTCTGTGTTGCAAACTAAATAGTTGTACATTGATTGACAGGTGAAGAAAGATCTGTTACTGTGCCTAAACCTAAGCCTTTCTCCCACCAGGGTTCAGGTGTATAAACGAAGGCGGGACAGAGAGTGGAGTAAGGGTAAATATAAAATTACCCAATTTGGCACCACCCTGAATATTATCTCCAGAGAAAGAAGCAAACCCCAGTGTAGCTGATAAGTTAACTGGATATGACACAGAAAACATTTCCTTCTGCTTTTTGACTTCGTGTCTAGTTTTGAAGTCATAGATATCCCCAGCCCACTCAGTACCTGGATTTCATGAAGGAGATGGCTGCTTCCATGGAAGGCTCTGCCCTGCTGTGGATAGCTTTGCTGCTCTTTGGTAAGTAGATGTTCAATGACCCATTTGGGAGGCATCAAAATGACTCTGGGGAGCAGCTGGGGTGGGACCTTTGACCCGTTGGATGATGACATGTGCAAACAATGGGGCATTTCCCAGGTGCTCTGTAGCAGAGGCAAGCTGAAAAACAGAGGAAACCATGCTGAGCAACACTTAAGGGGGGAAGCCAGACTGTGAGTCTGGTTTCTTGCAGCTACTCTGGCATCTTCCAGAGTGCAAGATTACTACCAAGGGAGAAGGGATGAAGGAAAGAGAGAAGCTCCTTCTCCCTCTGAGTCAGATTCCTGAGAAGATGGTTGGCTCTTAAAATTCCACAGATGTAGTTCTCATCCATACCCAGATCCCTCTGGAGGCAGAGGTCCAGAAGACTGGGAATAGACTCTAATTTATCCTCTCTGGACTTTTGCAGCTCCAGACGACATGTTAGCAGGTGAGTCTTCTGTCTTTGTTCCGTTAGCATTTCAATGTGTCTAGTTGTTGCTCTCCCCTAATTGTTTCCTTCATCCCATCACTTCTGTTCTCTAATGAGTATGAATGTGCTTCTCTCTGGCCAGTCTGCTTCTCATCTCCACCTTGCCTTGTCTTCCTTCTTTTCCCTCATTCAAAAGCTCCTCACATATACCATTTCATTCTCAAGTCATCCTCTCCTCTGTTTAAGTCAATGGTTATGTCTGTTGCTCATATATACATCTCAGTCTTTCTTCTAGGCTAACTCATTCAATTATTACATTATTATTGTTGTTATATTATAATTGAAGATGCTGAAACTCAGACTGAGTAATTTGCTGAAGTTTACACAGCTATCAAGGAATTGGATTCCAACATAAGTCCCTCGGATCCAAGTCCAGTTCTGCTTTGGCTGTGTCACCCTTTCGTCATCACCATCTAGCCACTTCTTTTGTCTCTGTTCAATTTTGTGCCATTCCTTTGTTCCCGGAAGTCATTCAAGTGACTCTCTTGGTGCTTCTCACTAACTGAAAGAATTGACATATATTTTGCACTCCACATACACTCACAATCAAATAGTCATAAATATTTAGAGCTTGGAAAGACCTTATATTTCATCCAGTCCAATACTTTTATCCATCCATAATTCACTCTTTCATTCACCTGATAAATATTTAATGAACACTTACTATGTACCAGTCATTGTGCTGAGCAGTGTCTGAGCATGACAAATATTGTCTTTACTTGAAAAGAGACTGAAGTCCTCATTTACAGATACTGTTATGTGATTTGGGATAACTCACTCTAGTTCTCTTAATGGAAATTAAGAGAACTAGAGTGAGTTATCCCAAATCACATAACTGGTTTGTTTATTTGTGTGATTTTAAATCTCCTGAATATGTGTCCTCTCTTTCTCCCTAGGTTGTGAACTCTCAGGTGCCACATACACTGTTTCCTCTGTCCTTTAATCCTCCACTAAGAATCAGGACAGGGTCTTATCACCAACAGTACAAGGACAGACTGACCATTGAGTGTCTGAATGTTGATATATTTGTGTTTTTAAGCCTGAGCAATTTTCAATGACATTTTTCCCTCTCTATCTCTTTCCATAATTTAATCTTCTTGAAGACTCCCAGAAATCTATAGTGTCTTTGCAACCCCCATGGAACAGAATATTTAAAGGAGAGAATGTGATTCTTATATGTAACAAGAACAATTTCCTTGAAGTCAACTCCACTAAGTGGATCCACAATGGAAATCTTTCAATAGTGACAACTCCAAACTTGAACATTGTGAATGCCAACCTCAAGGACAGTGGGGAATACAAATGTCAGAACCAAAACTTTAGCCAGAGTAAACCTGTGTACCTGGAAATCTTCAGTGGTAAGTTACGGCGACATGGAAATATAGATCTCCCATGTCAGGAATGGCCCATCTGAAGATGGGGGAAGAAAGCTTATCCCAAGGCTTAGGGCACCAGGAAGGGACTTAGGGCCTCTTATTTAAGACCTCTCCATCCTTCCTTTTCTACCTCTACTCCTTCTGCCTACTCTTATGCCTTCTTTAATATTCTGGTCATCTCTCAATATTGTTCCTCTACTCCATTTTCCTCTAACCATCTTTTCTTCCTAGATGAAGATGTATATTATGTGGTCAAATGGCATGATGGATATTTCGACATTTCAAAGAGCTGTGTGTCCAGAATAGGATCAAAAAGTTTGATTTAATAATGTGCTTTGCATGATCCCTGTGCCATGATGCAATTATTAGGTTGTACTTTTCACTATGAAAGATTTCTGTGTATATTTTTTGTGTCTTCTGCTGTTATTTAGAAATAAATCTTACGTTTATTTTATCTTAATCACTCCCTTACTGCCAATAATTGGCACAGCATGCTTAGGCATTTATGGGTTAATCAGCAGATGCTGACTGAATAAACTAATGACTTTAAATAGTGACCAAGAAGTCATTTTATATTTTTCTCTTGAGTGAACAGACTTTTTTTTTTTTTGAGACAGGGTCTCTCTCTGTCCCTGAGGCTAGAATGCAATGACATGATCTATAGCTCACTATAACCTCGAACTCCTGGGCTCAAGGGATCCTCCTGACTCAGCTTCCCAAATAGCTTGGACTACAGGCTTGTGCCTGGTTAATATAAAAAAAAATATTTTGTAGATATGGCATCAAGCTGTGTTGCTTGGTGTTGCCAGCTAACTCCTGGCCTCAACCTTTCAAAGCGCGGGGATTATGCGTGTGAGCCATCTTGTCCAGTCTGAAAAGAGATGTTTTAATATCGGTATGCAAATTCCAAGTACAAATTAAAGCAACATAAAATAGTTTCTTTATTTTCTTGGAGTAGATTCTAGAGAAGTCCTCAAGGATTGGTCCTAAATAAAATATGCTTGCATAAGTTAGCCATATTTTCATTCAAAATTCTCCCTTAGAGGATGCTTTTCAGTTTTATAATAGCATTAACCATAGAATCTGATTCCTGTCTTTTGCTGACTCATTATTGACAAATATTTGTTGAGCACCTACACACTCCTTCGTATTGTGTCAGGCACTGAAAACAAAACGTGAAAGCAGACAGGGCCCCTGGCCTCCTGGAGCATAGAGCTAGGTTAGAAGAGGACGTTAAATAGTACACAAATAATTAATTTAAAATGTGATATATGATATATGTTTTGAGGAAGTTTGGGGACTAACTATGATTAACAGTAGGAATGGGAACATTCTATGAGGTAAGAGAGGACAAAATAGACATTCTTCTGAGCTAACACTACCCTGACAGACTGTGTTTATTTTCCCCTTAGTGACTAGAACTAGCAACAATGAATCTGAATGCAATTCTGGGTTTCAACTCTTCCATACATGAGTTCAGCAGAAAGATCTAAGAAACTTCACAGCCCCAGACTAACTTTTCAGGAGGAGAATGAAACAGCAGGCTCTAAATATTATTTTGAGTCTTTTAAAAATTGACTTTATGAGCCAAGAAATGGGTTAATGATAATTCATGGTTTCTGGCACACACTTTATGCATCACCTCCTTTTATTTGATCTATCCATCTTTTCTCTCTCTCTCTCTCTCTCTCTCCATTTATTGCTATTGTTAAATCAATAACATAATGAATGCTCTTCAGACTGGCTGCTCCTTCAGGCCTCTGCTCAGGTGGTGACGGAGGGTGAGCCCCTCTTCCTCAGGTGCCACGGTTGGCAGAATAAGAATGTCTACAAGGTGGTCTACTACAAGAATGGCAAAGCTCTCAAGTACTGGTATGAGAATCACAATATCTCCATTGCAAATGCCTCAGTTGAAGACAGTGGCACCTATCACTGCACAGGCATCATCCAGCAGCTGAACTATACCTCTGATCCCCTCAATATTACTGTGATAAAAGGTGAGTTGGTAAAGGAAAGGAAAAGGGGCTATAGTGGAGGAGGGAAGAAAGGTTGTCTGAGCCTGGAGTAGTTGCAGCTTGTAGGATGGAGACACCTGTGATACACAGGAAAAGCTACTATACTTGTAACTACTTGCAATGACAATCCCTGCATTATAGTATATATTTCAGTCTCTGTCTTAGAGTCTTGATTTGTTAAATGGTGATAGTAATATCTGCTCACTCTATAGAACTTTTATGAAGATTAATGTGGTAATATTTGTGAAATGACTTTGTAAACTGTTAAGCACTACCCAAGCATAACAGATTGTGATTACTATTTTAATCTCAAAGTCATCTGTTGCTCCTGGGGAGAACACTTATATTTATAAAATTGAAAGAAAGTTTCAAAGTTGAAGGAGCAAAGGATGTAAAAAGCTTGAAGAGTCCATTCCAGCTTAGAAGGGCCGGGAAAGGAGACCAACCAGTCAGTATACTGATGGCCAATATACCAGGGGAGGAGGGCTTGGTAAGAAGTGGGTAGGCAGGTGGGCTGTCTTTATGGCCTATAAAAAAACCTGCTCTTTTAAACTTTGTATAAGAAATATTTGCTTTGAAATATTTGCTTTGCAAGAAGAAAATTAGAGTTTTTTTTCTTGGCACACTTTGCCCATACTAATGTCTAAAAAAAGCACAAGGCCAAAATTCAGAATTAAAACCCAGTGGCAGTTCTCTGTTAACTAATTTGAGAACAAAGTGTTATTTAATTATCTCTATACTTTCAGTGTCTTCATCTGTAAAACAGATTATTTGGTCTAGACTCCATTAGAATTATTTGAGGAACTTAAAAAAATATTGATGTCATTGTCTCATCTCTTGATATTCTGATTTAATTGGTTTAGAGTGATTCTTGGGCATTGGTATTTTTTAAAACTCATTCAGATCACGGTATCATGTAGCTGATGTTGAGAACCACTGGTCTAGGTGATTTTTAAGTGACTTCAGGTTGTAATATGCTGAGACTCTATAATTTTAGAATAGTCACAGAAATCAGTAGAGAATAAGTAGAATAACAGAACCATAATAGAACTGGAGGGCAACTTAGTCCAATATCTTCATTTCCTATAAAGGTATATAAGAAATGATGATTAATTAATTGAGAAATAAGGCACTGGTGATTCCTGGTCTCACTCTGTCTCCTTTTCACCACCATATTATGTGGACACTGGTCTTGCCAGCTCCGAGGGGATCATTTTTCCTATAACTTTCCCACCTTGGGCACACTAGCTAAAGTAACTGCTAGACATGGATTGTGGGAACATGCTCAGGACTCTGAAGGGCTCCTGGAAGCACTAACTGAGGAACCCAATCTGAGTGTTTTCTCTCTGCTTCTGGGTGCCACATCATGCTAAAAATAGAGGACCATGCTTGGCTCTTCTCTTAGGGAGGATGAAGCTCATTCTTCAATTCCTAATATGAATTATGTTTCTTGTATCTGTGTTCCACTGTAGCTCACCAAAGCAAGTTCTACCGGCTACAATTTTTAATCCCACTGTTGGTGGTGATTCTGTTCATTGTGGACACAGGGCTATTTATCTCGACCCAGCAGCAGTTCGCATTTCTCTTGAAGATTAAGAGGACCAGGAAAGGCAACAAACCTCGGAACCCACATCCTAAGCCAGACACCAAAAAGGACTGATGTCATTACTCGAGAAATATTTGCAACATCAATTTTTTTTTCCAGCATCAGCAACTGCTGCTCAATTGTCAAACACAGTTTACAATGTACATAGAGAAGTCTTGTGCTCAAGGATTTATATAACTGCTTCATTAAATCACCTAAAACTGGTTAAGTGGCATGTAATAGTAAGTACTCAATAAAAGTTGACTGAATACAATAAAGAATAAATAGATTCATTTATTAGCATTTGTAAATGATAAATTCAATTTGAATAAAATAAGTATAAAACCATGTAACAGAAGGTTTATAAGTATTCAAGCCTTGCTAGTTTGTTTGCTTGTTTGTTTTCTTCTGGAGGGAAAAACCATAAAGTTCTCTTGACCACTGTTAAGTATGAGTTAGGAATGAGAAGACATGGTAGGAAGCCAGGGAGGTTGACAATTTTTATGCTCTTTCTTCAGCTTACTATCTAGGAGCTTCTGGCTCTTGATAGAATTAGAGGCAGTCTTGAGCCTTAGGGCTTTGGGGTTAAAGTGCAGTCTAGGATTCTCCTGTTATTGCTTCACCTTCTAATACCTTCCTAACCCCAGTAAGAATGGCCATCATTAACCAAACAAACAACAGATACTGGCCTTTGCAGAGAAAAAGGAATGCTTCTACAGTACTGGTGGGAATGCAAACTAGTGCAACCTCTTTGGAAGACAGTGTGGTGATTTCTGAAAGAATTGGAAATTGACTTTCCATATGACCCAGTAATCCCCCTATTGGGAATATGCCTGGAGGAACTCAAGTCATTCTACCAAAAAGATACCTGCACACACATGTTTGTTGCAACTCTATTCACAATAGCAAAAACATGGAACCAACCCTGCTGCCCATCGAAGCTGGACTAGATTTTTAAAATGTGGTACATATACACAATGGAATCTTATGCAACCATAAGACAAACATATGAACTTCACAGCAACTTGGATGGATTTAGTGTCTATCATACTCAGTGCTTTATCACAGAAACAAAGAACAGAGTACCATATGTTCTCACTCCTAAGTGGACCTTGAACAATTATCATAATACTATAAGAAAGGGATTGGCAGTAGTGGGAAACTGCCAGGGGAGGGGGATGGGATTGGCAATTGAAGGTAACTCCCAGGGGAGAGAGGGGCTCAGTTCATCAACAAGGGTACCTGTATAATGAACAGTTGTATACCTAATCCTGAATTGTACCCCACATCGTTAAAATAATAAATAAATACTAATATTTCCCAAGTCATATCTTTAATATATAGCTTGTATTTCTGTACAGCACCTGAACTAAGCACCTTGGAGAAATTATAGCAAGCAACTCTCATCTCTGAAAACAGGACTTGAATAAAATCTCAGGCAAAAGAACTAGACAATTTAGTTTCTTTATTTTCTCTTTCATTTTATGTCCTCATTGGAGGCCCAGGCTTCTATCTTGGAATAGATGGGATTAAGCTTCTACCTATTTTGAAGTCGTTCATTAGAAAGAGACTAAATGATATCGGAGAATGCATAGATTCAGATCCTGACTCCTCTACCTTGTAAGTGTGTGACTTGGGAAAATCTTCTTACACATCCATGGGTGTGAAGTCTACCTTAGGTTATAGTCTTGGGATCAGTCTTGCCACATTAATTAACCACACCTTGCACCACCACAGTGTTCCCCAGAGTACATCAGCACCATAGCCATTGGGCCAGACAGAACGTTACTCCTTTATTTCACAGAAGGATCAGAGACCGATGACTCAGAGTTAAGAACTGAGAGATACTCAGTGTGGATAGAAAGTCTGGACTTGATCAATTTGAGATACATTTTATGAGAGATTTTCTAGGCTCTTGAGTTGATACAGTTCACTTTTATCTCTCCCTTTATCCTCACTCCAAGTTTGAGAGGACTGTGAAGAGAGCACAGGTCTGGAGTTCAAGCTGGTAACTAGCTATGTGACTGGGCCGCGTTACTTGCTAGTCTCTGAGATCCTATTTCTCCTTTGTTAAAAAAAGGAGGAATTTAGACTAGGTAGTCTTGAAGGTTCCTTGGAACCCAGATATTTGTCTTGTCAAACGTACCTATGTGGTAATTATGCAGACACACAGGCTCAGAATGCCTTCCCCAAGAAGCTCTGGTGTGACTTTTTTCCTTCATTCTCTACACATTGATCTCTCCCTTCACTGTTCTCTTCCATGGACAGTATCTAAAGGCCAGATTTGTCTCAGGCTCGTGTCTACCATGTATTTCTTCCCATTTTCTTCTTGATAGTCATACATATCCTGCTCCAAAGGGAATGCGGGACATGGAGTTAGAGCTTGAATATTTTGTAGCCTCCCCAAATATGGCATTTATAAAGACGCTTTTATATGTTAATACACATGAACCACTTTTTACTATGTCAGAGAGGGAATGCATATGTTATGAAGATGATTGGAATAGAAATAATTCACCCTAGATTTACCCTCGAGGCCCCCTTCATCACCTCTGATCTATTACCAAACTTGTCTAGGCCGGTCCATAGAGCAACATTTTATCTCCCATGATTGCTGTCCCCAGTTGGCAGACACAGATCACTAGGAATTCTCAATAATTAGGATCTGGTTTTCTGAAAATTAAGGGAGCAGCTTCCTATTGGTGACCAATGGAAGACAAATCCCCTTGGCCACCTCCAGAGTGGAGATTCAGACAAATGATCCACCTGGTCAGCATGCTGGGAAGTTGAGTACTTGAAGAGGGTTCTACTTGTTCCCTCTCCTCATTAGATGGGAAATAGTGACAACTCAGAGATGGGAGCTTTGTGTTAAAGATGGCAGAGCCACCTGCCAGCCTAGGTCTCTAGATAGCCTCAGAGCGTGGAGTTGTCTTCCTGCTGTAGATAATCTGCCCATCTCTGGACAGTCACTTACCAAGTCCAAGCCCTCATCTGGTACCTCAGCATCCTCCACAACATCCCCACCACAAACCTTTCTCTCCATAAATGTGCCCCAAATCGCAATCAAATTCACTTGCGTATTTCACTTATGGCACCCAGACTCTTTCCCTTCTTGAAAATTGAAATGACACAGGCCCACTTTCAGTATTTCCTGTTATTTTCAAATTTTTCAAATATCACTGACAGTGGCCAGCAATCTTACTGAAAGGTGGTGGCGTCAGGCCTCAATGAAACGGAAATTGCTCACAGAGAATTTTTTTTAAGAGAAAAGAATTCTTTCTTATGGATTCTGGAAAAAGTTCAGATTTTAATTTTTTAACCAATTTTCAGAAAGATAACTCTGCGCTGCTGCCAGCTAAATTGAGTCACAGTAATATAGCTCAATAAATAAGATGAAGTTTTTTTTGAAGCTATTTTTAAAAATATGGGTGCCATTGATTTGCCTTTACCAGACTACATAAAGGCTGAAAATTTGGGTTCTCCACTTATGTCAATTGCTGTTCTAGAAATAAAATTCTAAAATGTTGCTGGTTGGGTTCCCCAGAAAACAGACTCTGGGACAGAGATTTGAACCCACAAGTTTATTGGGGGCTTCTTTCATAATCTATGCTTGTGAGGGAGTGAAGACAGCAGGACTGGGCAGAGAAAGGAGTTGAAATGTGATGTAGTCACAGCAAAGACTTCAGACCATCTCACAAATGAGAGTTCTGGAGCTGGGAGGGCCCTTCATAATCATTTTAAAGTGAAGCAATACTCTGAAATAGACAAACTATTGAGGCAATATATTCCGGGAAAGAAAGTGTGACCTTGAGGGAAGCAACTCTTTAGCATGGGCAATTCCTGAAGAGGGCTTCAGCTGAGAGCCATCAGCTCAAGCAAAGTACTTCCAGAAGCTGGGGAAATGCACGTGTGAGTCCCAAAGTGGTGCAGTCTGGTTGGTGTGCTGCAGGATTCACCAGATACAACTTCATATGGAAGACAGGGTGACATTGACCTTCAGACCTTTACTCAAAAACTTTTTCCTATATTAAGCAGAACTACCAAGCAAATTTTAAAAAATTATCTTTTGTCCAGCCTCACAGAAATGAGCTACCTTTATCATTTCTAGAAATCTGAACACTAAAGCAAAGATATATTTTGTTCCTAGCTAGGCTTCACATGACAGTGTGTTTTGCAAAGCAAGATGCAATAACTTGATTTAAAGGATTCGTTCATTTCCACAAACTTGTCTTATTTTCAGCACCCAGTAGAATTCATGACCCTTTCACAAGTGATATCTTGCCTCAGCATTGTCACCCCATTGGATCAAATGGATTCTGGATACCACAGAAACTGTATTTGGAACTCTGCGTGTGTTTGTTTTTTTGTATAGGCCAGAGTGGAGTGGAAGGATGAGAGAGAGAGGATCCTCCCTTGCACAAGAGCATACACTTTCACTTTCAGTGATGCTCGAAGTGAGGTGCCGTTTTTAACTCAGGATTAAAACTGGGTGCATCCAAAAAGAAACTTTTGAAAACTTACCCTGGCAGGCTGAGGAGTTCACTGGAAAATTTTTGTTATACTTCAGACTTCATTAATAAATGTGTTTTCAGAAGTGGTAGTTAAAGTGCTTATGTTTATAACACTATTTCAGGGTTTTATGTCCTCCCTGTAAAAGGAACTATACTTTTGATTGGCTCCTTCCAACCTCCATCTTTTTCAGCACGCTCTACTTTTCAATCTGTTTTCTGATCTAGGCATCTCAGGACAATGGACAACCTACCTGTGTTCTCTGTAACCGATGTTTTTTTGCTTTCCCACATTTGCACTTCTTATTCCCAGGTCAGTGAAGGCAGGTCTATCACTAGAGAGAGTGCATGCAGCCTTTTAAAGAGTCTCCAGACTGTGATGGGGTATTAACAAGTAGTAGTAAGAACAGATTACAAAAAAGCCTTGAATGTCCACAGAAATGTATATGCATATGTATCTCCTCACTTGCTTGTAAAAGGTTATACAAATTGCTCTGACACCCTTAACAATAGCAACAATAAAATCTTTCTGAGGTGGCTTCCAAACCCTTTGTTCATTGGCTGTTTGGAATCCTGCAGATTTTGTATTTTTTTTTTTTTTTTTTTTGAGTTGGAGTCTCACTCTGTCACCCAGACTGGAGTGCAGTGGCCGCTCCCGGCCACTGCAGCCTTGACCTGCTGGGCTCCGGCGATCCTTCCGCCTCAGCCTTCCAAGTAGCTGGAACTACAG
>CAUYQG010137297.1:0-19686 GCA_963574415.1 Tarsius wallacei | reverse complement strand
CTGCACTCCAGCCTGGGTGACAGAGTGAAACTCCAACTCAAAAAAAAAAAAAAAAAAAAAGAAATATACTTTGTCTAGTTGTTTTATAATTATTAAACTCTTTCTTGAGACACTGCTGTCTTAGTACGTTGACTCTTCTCTGTGAACTGGGTCACAGCACTAATACCTATGTGAAAGCAATACATACTCATGCTTGATTTATGGACAGTATTTAATGGAAACAAAAACATTAACAGACATATAAAGCATTTGTTTTTGTGTTAGCCAACATTTATAGCAAAATGACTTAATCTATCAATGAATGTTAAAAATTTCTCTGCAAAGTAAAAATAAGATGGTGGATTCCTATCACGAAGAAAAGAAATGGTTTATTTTCTCAGTCTGTTAAGAAAATAATCTTGAAATATCAAATAATTCTATAGCTTAGATACCTTTTTACTTGATAATTGCTAGTATTTCAGACTTCCCCATCATCTTCATCACCATCATAAAATTAGTTATTAGGGATTACTAAATGTTCTTGGTTCTAGGGTAGTTATGATAAGATATGAACATTTATGTCAACATAAGATATTAACATCTGCACTACCCTCTCGCTCTAGTCCTCAACACAATAGAATGCACAATGAGAGAGAAAGCGACAGTTAATCTTAGCATGGAAGGTTACTAAATGTCAATAATGATATTTTGAAAAATATTTTGAAACATATTTACATCTCTCATTTGATTCTTTTTTTGTTTCCTTAAACTTTTCCATTCTGAGAGAAAGAGCCTCTCTCTGCAGGGGTTCTACTCTGAAGCAGAGAATAGAAAAATGGGATTTGAGTGACCGTTTTCTAAATCTTCCCCAAAATTTACTTAACTAGCACCATTCTAGAATTAAGTCATTAAATTACCTGAATGACTTAGGGCTGCAGCTGAGAAAGGCTGAAAGATTCAATCACAACATATACAGGTTTTTGAACACATATCTCACAATAGAGAAAAATGTGACCTACTAGAGATATGTATTTGTGGCATGTCAAGACGTTCGAGGTATGGTCTAGGAAACCTACATCCTAGACTAGAATGCCTTGCATTTTCATAGGCCCTTATTTCAAACCATTTTCTCAGGTATTATTCTTGCAATAGTTTGTCGAGTCAGTAAATTATCTTCATTTTATAGATGAGAGGTATTGAGGGTCAGAAAATTCAGAAACTGATTTGTCAAGGCCCCATGACTGGTAAAGAGCAACACAAGCTCTGACTCCACACTGGGATGATTTTTCTCTGATGTATGCCATGCATCCTTCTATTTCCCAGTAGGTCTCATTGTCCTAAGAAGCTCACCTCTACTGATTCACACACCAAGGGATTTTACTGATTTTAGGTACGTCTGGGTAATCAGGTCTTTAGGATGTACATTCCTGCCTCAATATAGCTTGAGTACCCCCTGCCCTTGAAAATAAATGTGAAAACCCTGTTTCTCCCTACAAGGCTTCATTATGCTGTCGAGTTTCCCTTGGCAAGTGGGAAGCACAGCCTTTAAATGTTCACAAACCTGGCCATCCTTGCTTCAGAGAAGGCAGAAAAACCATTGATGAGCTACTTTTCCTTAGAGTTAGAAATTAGAAGAAATTAAGGATGGAGCCACACGGACAAGCTGACAGGTGAGAAAACTACCTGCATAAAGGCATAGGAGAGGCATTCTGTCCTCTGTTCCTTGCAACTAGAAAGAGGACATAGGTTGAATAACATCTCTATTTCCTTTTTTTTTTTTTTTTTTTTGAGTCAGAGTCTCACTCTCACCTAGGCTGGAGATCAGTGACATGCTCATGGCCACCGCAGCCTCAACTTGCTGGGTTCGGTGATCCTTCCACCTCAGCCTTCCAAGTAGTTGGAACTACAGGCATGTGCCACCACACCCAGCTAATTTTTTTTTAATGTATTGTAGAGATGAGGTCTTGCCACGTTGCCCAGGCTGGTCTTGAACCCCTGGGCTCAGGCAGTCCTCTCACTTCCACTTCCCAAAGTGTGGGATTACACGTGTGAGCCACCACACCTGGTTTATTTCCTGTTAATTTTTCAAATGTGGCTAAGGAAGAACCAAATCTTATATATGAGGTCTGCATTTGAAACATTAGATTTGTACAACTCTAAACTTAATAGGCCATTCTTTAAACAAAAATTTTCTTAAAAATAAAACTCACAGTTTTGTCTCATTCCCTGGGTAAAATCCTTAGGGAGTGAGACTGTAGATGGAAAAATTAATTTATAAGTACTCCTGGGAAGAGACTGATGCTAACAGATTTATTTGAGACAGTTAGAAGCGCAACTTCACCCTGTGTTGTTTTCAATATCACAATCTAAACAAGTTTACAATCACTTTGAACTCTTCAAATGTAATGCCGCAGAAACAGTTTTCCACACACTCCAGAAATTAAAGATGTCAACAAACTGTCAGTGTGTCAACAGTAGTTTTTATATTCTTTTCTAACAAAACAAACAGGAGAGTAAGATAGTTCAAAATGTTTTAACATTGCAATTAATGTGCCACGAACAACAACGAAATAAACAGGCCTATGTAGAGTAGTGACTATTTTTTTGGTCACATTCACATATAACATTCTTTAGTAGTATGTCTAAATACAAGGATTGGTGCTAAACTCTTGTTTTTATTCAAGTTATTTGGAAATAAGTATACAATAACTGTCTGACTTTCTCTGTTTTTTAATTAAAACATTAATAGCTAAACTAGCTTATGTGCTATTTCAACTAATACAATAGGAGAAAAGAATTTACATCTTCCCTGGAAATATTTGAATCTTTTGCAAGTGGACATCTCTTTTAAATAGTTCTGACTTGAGCAAAAAATTAAAAAATTGTCTCCCATTACACTGTAGGTTTCTACACGACAGGGATCATTTTTACAGTCCTAGTTTTGCAAATTTCATGGCATACAGTAGCTACTCAACACTATTTTTGAATGAATGAATGAATGTTCTCTGGCATATATACTATGAGTACCCATAACACTGCAGGGCACACACAATAGGTATTACTACACTCTCATCAATGAATCAGTCACAGTATGCAGGGCTTTTATATTTTACTGGGAATGAAAATACAGGGATGTTCTGAGGCTCCCCAGTGGTTCCTCCTCTCAGAAACGACATTTCTACAATGTTCTCTGAGATAGCTTGATTCAATGAAAGTGCTTTATTCTTTTTCTCCAATGTGCTGTTCCCTGTGCCTGGAATAAACTTTCTGCTCTTTGCTGCTCATGTAAAAATAATTCCTCTTTTCAAGGCCAAGCTCAACTGCTCTCTTCTGAGAAGATATTCTCATTCTCCATTTAGAGTTATTCCATCGGTCATACTTAAAATATGGCAATATAATTCATGCGAATATGCTATCTCTTCCACTAGGTTGGCTACTCTTTGAGTTTTAGGACCATGTCTTGCTCTTCTTAGTATTCTCTCTCTTTTTTAGAATAATGCCTTGAATATATAGTAGGCATATTGTAAATTTTGTGTAATAAAATTGGATTAAAGGGAGATAACAGGAGAAATGGGACCATCTATTGAAGTAAAAGGGAGGCTATATGAGTTTTATTCCGAACTCAGAGGAGATAGTTGAGTCTAAATATAAGAGCTTTTTATCACTTGGGCTTGACCATGGCATGGGGAAGGAGGCTATGGTGTGTGTGAGACTTTAACTAGACTGTGATGGTGGCAATAACTTTCAGCACACATTGGATAGTGTCTTAAAAAAAAGATAATCATTCAAGTAACTTGAACTGCCTTTCATGTTTAATATAATCTCAACTGAATAAATATCCAACACTATCAATGATCTGGAACACATTTTTGACATATTTTTCTATATTGAGAATATAACATACCCTATCGTCCATATTAAGCTCACTGAAGAAAGATCAGACACACTTATGCTTTAGGGTTGTTTATCATTAACAGGATTGATTTATCTACAAAAATTGTCAATAAATTCTTGTTTTATCAGTAAAAATAGAGTAATTCCTTCTTCTTTAATTATTTTTTAAAACATAGGTTCCAAGAGCACTTTATATATGGCATTACACCTTCTGTAAACATAATATGAGAGAAAAAATTAGCCCAAGAAACATGTTTTTGCTTTAATTCACCAATAACCCATTTGTCCTTAATAATGACAACCTGAATTATCAATGACAAATCTGACATATTTACTTCTTACATCCTCAAACCTAGAGTTTCCTTATAGACTTCCTGTTCACTGCAACTGGAAATTGGATTGTTTAAATCTTTTCAATTTAAATATACATGCAAATCTAAAGTAAATGTGCAAGAATCTTGGTCAGGTGTGGTGGCTGACTCGCACCTGAAATCCCAGCAATTTGGGAGGCTGAGACTGGAGGATTACTTGAGTCCAGGAGTTTGAGACCAGCCTAGCAGCATAGCAAGACCTTGTCTCTGCCAAAAAAAAAAAAAAAAAAAAAAAAATCAAACAATTATCTGGGGATGTTGGCATGCATCTATAGTCCCAGCTTCTCAGGAGGCTGAGATGGAAGGATCACCTGAATCCAGAGGTCAGGACTAGCCTAGGCAAATACGACCTCATCTCTACAAAAAAAACCAGTCAGGTGTGGTGGCACATTTCTGTAGTCCAAGCTGCTCAAGAGGCTGAGGTGGAATGATCACCTATGCTTAGGAGGTCGAGGCTGCAGTGAGTCATGATCATGCCACTGAACTCTAGCTTGGGCACAGAGTAAGACTCCGACAAAAAAAAAAGTAAAAATAAAAAAACAAAATAAATAAATAAGAATGAATCTGTAGTGTCCATATTTACAGAGATTAATCAAGAATTTTGTGCTCTATTTTATAAAAATGAAATGCATATTTCCTATTGGGAAACAATCCCTCAATTCAAGATTATAAATTGAATGGTGCTCGCCTATTATTTTGTCTGAAAGGTCTAAGAAGAGCCCCAAGCTTTTGACTTCTAACTGGGCATGATTTATGTACTTTTAACTCTTGCCCCTAAGAGTTTGTTCAAATGTCAGTGATAGACGGAACATGCTAAAGCCACTTTCATTAGCTGAAAGGCTATTTTTGCTCTCACTACTGGCATTTAAACATGGTCTCACACATGTTGCTACATTCTCAGTGACTGATTTCATAAGATATGTTTATATATCCATGTATTTTTTCTGCTTTATCTTTAAAAGGCCTTAAAATTCACTGTCAAAAAGTTTACCATATTTTTCTTTGATGCTGTAGGCAAAACAAGTAAGAATATAAAGAAACCCCCCAAAACTGGAAATTATTTATACAAAATTGTGTATTTATTTTTACATGTTTAAACTTCCGTCACCTTCAAAGTACTCTCTGCTTGATGCAATATTCCTATTGAGACGTTTTTTCTGCTGCTCAAAACAGTTTTTGAACTCATCAGTTTTGATGCCTTTTAGTGCTTTTGCCTTTTATTGTTTCACCTCTTCCACATCAGGAAAATCTTTCCCTTTGAGAAGTTTTTTCATCCAGGGAAATTAAAAAAAAAAAAAAAGTCGCTCAGGGCAAGATCAGGTGAGTAGAGAGGATGGGGCATGGGGGTCATGTTGTTTTGGATCAAAAACTGCTGAACACTCAGCGCAGTGTGGGCAGCTGCATTCATAAATCACCCATCATGAAACAGGCAAACGCATTGAGAGAATCTCAAAAAAAAAAAAAAAATGCACTGAAGCCAAATGCAGCCTCTCACAACACTACCTGGTACACTGATGCTGATGGGTTCCCAGAATACTTACCTAGCAGGGGAAGCCTGTTCTACAAGGACCCTGCCCTCCTAAACAATAATTACAGTTTTGGGGGGGTTTCCTCTTGTATGTGTTTCTCCTTATGCCTAAGATCACAAATCAAACTCTCACTTGCTCTTGATTTTGCTTCTCTCCTGACCACCCCTTAAGGGGAGTTGTGATGCTGTTGATTCTACCAAGGTCAATTTCATCTTCCTCTAAGCCCTTGGCAGTCATTTGAAGTCCCTGGCAGTCCACTTATTCTATCAAGGGGCTGGTCTATTGTAACTTTTCTCTCAACAGTTCTAGGCATTTTTGCCTATGTCGTCACTTAACTGAGTATATATTGTTCACTCAAATATTTAAGTCCTGTGCTGTAATTACAGGCAAATTTGAAGTTACTTGGGAGTAGAAGCCATGTCATAACTTTTCTTACCTTAAGTTTTATGGTATAAGACCAAGCATATGATAAACACACAGTAAATTCTCATGGATTATTGACAACCCCAGACAGGGCAGGGTATTAATATCCTCTGTTCTGACTCATTTTCTAACCCACACTCCTAGAGTCAATTGCCTACTTGATATGCTCACCAATTAGGCATTTCAAATAAAAGAAACAAAGCAGAACTCTTATTTTCTCTCCCATATATCAGTACCATCCTCTGTATATGGTGTCATCATCTTCCCAGTTGCTTAAATCAAGATCCTTGGCACTATCCTTGATTTCTTTTTTCTTTTCCTTCTTTTACATCCAACCCACTAGCAAAGCAATGGGTATTATTTCCAAAATAAAATGTGAATCGCCATACTTCTATCTTGCCTGCTACTCTTCTGGTTCAAATCACTATCATTTTCCTCTGGATCACTAAATAGTTCCCTATCAATTTTTTCTTCTTTATTTCATTCTTCTATAATTCATTCTTCATGCACTTATAATTATTCTAAAACATCAACCATCTTTTATTTTTTATACTTGATTCTCCACAATGGTTTCCACTACTCAGTTTAATATAGCCTGTGTTGCACAGTGTAGAAAAACCTTCAGGATGTGGCCCTGCCTATCTGCTGACCATTTGTTCAGTCTCTATGTCCTAGTCATTGACATGCAATCAAACAAGTACGATGTGGCTTAGTTACTGCAAATAGAAATCAATGCACTTGTGAATTATTTTATTTAGTCTAAGGGGAGGTTTACAGACAAAGTAACCTGAAGGATAAAAGGAATTTTGTCACACAGACAAGGTGTGTGTGTGTGTGTGTGTGTGTGTGTGTGTGTGTGTGTGTATGAAACGGTAAACAACAGTCAAGATAGGACATTTCAGAAAATAATTTTCCAATATCAATTGTGCTAAAGTTTGAATGTGTCCATTTCAAAATCAAGTGTTGCCAGCATGATAGTATTAAGGGTTGGAAGCTTTTAAGGAGCTTTTAAGGCCCCCCATGAGGGCTCCTCCTCTGTAAATGGGTTCCTCCCTTGTGAATGGGCCCTTATAAAAAAAGAGTTCACACAGTGTTGGGCTCTCTTGTCCTTTTGCCTTCTGCCATGTGAGAACATAGTGTCCTCTCCTATGATGATGAAGCATCAAGGCACCATCTTGAAAGCCGAAAGCAGTCTTCACCAGCCATCAAAATTGCCAGTGCCTTGATCTTGGACTTCCCAGTCTCCAGAACTGTGAGAAAATAAATGTCTCTTCTTTACAAAGTACTCATTGTGTGGTATTCTGTTATTGCAGCACAAACAACTAAGACAGTTGTTTCATAATGTACTCCACTGTTACTTGCTAGAATTAGTAACTTATCCAACTCTAATCTACATCTTAAATAATTTCTCAATGATTTCTTAATCTCTACCAGCTCTACATATCCATTTAATTTCTGTAATGATGGTCTCAAAATCTTACCTTGAGTTGTGACAAGTGACTGTTATGATATTGAAGTTAATAGTACAGGACATAATTCAATGTTAAAAGGTAGGGGGTAAGGAGGATGAAGAGAGGTTGATTAACAGATGCAAATTGTACACTGAGTTAGAAGACTACTATAGTTAACATTAATGGAGTGTACATTTCACATTGCAGAGTGCTAGACACTACATGATCGTGGCAGCGTGTACATTTCAAAATAGCTAGATGAGAAAATTCATCTTTATGTTCCTAGCATAATGATAAATATTTAAGGTGATGGTTATCCCAATTACCCTGATTTGACTATATGAATATACCAAATTATCACACCTACCTGAAAATATGCACATCTAATATTATCAATACAAAATAAATTAAACATAAATAAATAAATATCCAATATGTTAAATTATAAGCATATTCAGCATGATTAACGTGTTAGAAAAAGAATCTCATAGAACAGGGACTGGCAGACTATGACTTGCAGGTCAAATATGATCCATTGCCTGTTACCATGAATAAGGTTTTATTGGAACACAGGCACATCCATTCCTGTGCATATTGTCTATGGCTGCTTTCAGGCTGTAATGGCATAGTTGAGTAGCTGGAACAAAAACCTGTAGTCCCACGAAACAGAAAATATTTACTCTCTGGGCCCCTACAGAAAAAGTTTGCCAGCTCCTGTCACATAGAAAGTAGCACTCGTTTATTTTAGGAAGAATTAAAAGCATATGACATTATTCATGGGTTAGGTAAACTGCACAGCTTTTAAAAAAATGTGGTAATGGAGTAGCTTGTGTTTATTACTATTCCTGAGATAGTTTAACTGCTAAAGAAAACACTGCGGTTACATAAAGGCCTCTTGTAAGTGAGGTATCATTGCTGTGTGATCAGTTGGTATTTTCAGACTTGAAAGTACCTTTCAGTACATCCTTAAAATGTACAACAATAGGAAGTGATTTGCTGAAATAAAAATGTTATATCTGGCTCCAGCCCAAATTGCTCAAGGCCATGTAAAAATCTGAGGAGATGCAGACATAATAGGCTCCCCAGGTTGGAAGTAATATTGCATTTTTCTAAATGCAAAGACTAATCTTATGCCACGCACTAAGCTGAGTTCAGGTTTCCCTGACAATCTTTATTAACCTCTTATTTTCTTCCTGTGTATAATTTTTCACTGAAATATATTCCAGGTTGCTTTGTCACAAGATACACAAGATTTTCCAGCTGCTTTTGGACTGACTGCATGTATTTATATAATTTCATTAGCTTTTATGTTTGACTGAAACAAAAATTTTCAGTCTTCATATGCTTTATTGCATTTTAATGGTTGACAACATGATTTTTCCCCCAACTGGAAATTTTGCAGTTGACTTGGCTGACCATGTATAATGGCTGTGCATGTGCCTAACAGCTTAAGTCATTTTCATTAGCGATAAGGGGAAGAGAATACGGTAATTATGACCACTTGGAGAAGACGCTTATAGGAACAATAAGTTATTTTTCTCCTTATTGAATGGAGCAGTTTAATAAGATGAGAGTCATAATAATAGGAAATACTATGGTTATCAACAAGCCTAGAGTTTTTCTGTATGAAACAAACAAGAAAGGCTACCCTGAGTTGTAATCTCTTCTAACTGTGCTGACCAGGAATATCCTGATGTTTAAAGTTCCAGTGGACAGAATTTTGCTCCTTTATCTTTTTCCTCCTGTCTCCACTCTTAGGAAGATTGCTACTGTTTTGTCTTTAGTTCCTCCTATTTTCTTTTATCTAATCTTAAGGTTTTGACAATTGTGTCTGAGTATTTAACTCACATACCCAGCCAGGCAGACTTAACTCACCTGAAAGCTCTAGGGCAGCATTGCTGTATTCACTAGATGTTTGTACAATTGTGATGCCATGTTGATGAATGTTAATAGCGAGTTTTACACCTGTGATTCTTCTTTTTCAAAATATATTGGTGAGTTCCCTTTATATGTTTACGATACTAAATTAACAAATGTCTAGTGATTAAAGATTAGGATCAGAAAACAATTACCACAGTGAATTGTACAGAATGATTGTTTGATAGTTCCCCATACTCTACCTTTCTTTCCCTCCCCAGACATCTACTATGTTGGTGTTCCTCAAATTCTAATCTATGTACCACCTATATCAGAAATATTGAGCCATTTGTTTAAAATATCAATCTATAAGCTCCACCTCACCCTTCAGATCACAGCAATGGGTCTTTAAAAAAAGGGGGCGGGCAGGCGCCGTGGCTCACACTTATAATCCCAGCATTTTGGGAGGCCAAGGTGAGAAGACTGCTTGAACCCAGAAATTCAAGAGCAGCCTGGGCAACATAGTGAGACTTCGACTCTATTCAAATCATTTTTAAAAGGTGATAATTACCCACAACAGATTTTGAGAAGCAATGCAATTCATTTTCAAAATTCATAACTTTTTTGGAAAGAATATATCCTTCTTTTCTATCTCACTTACCACGTTTTCTATGATATATTTCTTTCCTTCTACTCTAACCCAGGCCCTTCTTTTATGTCTACATAATAAAAAAAGGCTCCAAAGTAATTCCCTTGTTTCTAGTCTTCTGACACTGCCAGCTTTGTCACCTAGAATCGTAACTTTGACAGTCTAATCACTGGCTTTCTGGTGAAATGTATCATTTTTTTCTTAATACTAATGCCATCCTGTTAGTTAAGGGACCCAGTTAATGCCTCTCAAATATTCTCCTCAGGGAATGAGATTACTTGCTCTTCTTAAATATACATTCCCTTTTATGCCTCTGTACCTTTGTTCAAGTTCTTCCAGGTGTGTGGCCACTGCCACTTAAATTCAATTTATTATGCACAGTCCAGTTTGAATTTACATCTTCCATGAAACACTGCCTCCTCTGAAATCATTCAGATACAACCTGTGTCCCTATTATGATCATTTGTATATGTGTAGAGGGAGCCAGCACAGTCCTCCATTTATTTCAATGGGAAAAAATTATTGAATTGACCATAATTTCAGTTTACAAAGAATTTCCAATTTAGGTTTTAAGCAATCGTAAGAATTACTCAAGTAATTACAGGCCAGATCTTTTAGGGATACAGAAAAAAAAGGGAGGAGGTTGGAAATGGAAAGAGGTTTGAGCAATGATGTTCTAAATAGATAAATGCAAACTCAAAATAAACCTTAACCTTAGAAATTTTCTTCTGCATTTGGGAGAGACACTGAAGGGTATGTGCTTTAGTGGGAAAATAGTGTAAGAAGAACTATGATTGTAAAGCTCACATTTTGAGGAAGGAAGTTGAAAAATGTCTACTCAGCTGAGTTGTGTTACAGAAATGAAATTTTCCTACCTGTTTGCTTAGTGGCCCCAGAAGTACTGTATAGAACAGTTTGGATGGAAGGAAAGAAACAACAGGCAATAAATCTATACAAGTTGGCTCTTGTTCAGTTAAGTAGAGGGAAATATTCAAGTCTTCTTACCCTATGAGATGAACCCCCAGGAAGGTACCACTTCCAACAGTTCTCAAACCCGGACAATTGTTCTATATAGGTCATGAGTAAAACTTATTATTATATCTGTCACTCCATTTCAATCCATAACCCCGCCCTCCCTCTGAGCATCCCTGCTTGATTTTATTAAATAAAGACTCATTTGCCAGGTATTTAACCTTAACTATAGTCATCATTATCTACATAGTATTGCCTTAGGCACAGAGACACTACAGTGAAGGCTTAATAGGATCCTTCTTCTTAAGGACTGTGCAGTATGGCCAAAGGCTCTGAAACTTTTACAATTAATTATTGTGTATGGTTATAATCTCTACTTCTAATTTTTTGGGTATGAGATAAATACAATGGAATTCACTCTAGCTGGGTAATTGAAAAGGTCTTGGGGAATAAATGGCTTTCATGTAAGCAGCAAGATTATTCTAAGAAGAGAAACAGAATCAGGAAAAGCACAGAAGCATGGATATGTTTGACAGATTGGAGGGGAAGTGCCTGGAATAGAATATAGGCTGCATGATGGGGTTTGGCAATAGAAGGAGATGGAGGCTTCCCAGACAGGTCGTCATCGTGCATGTGCCTCTGGAGACTACCAGTGATGGGTGGTAGCTCCGTTGAAATGTACTACAGTACTCTTCTCACTTTTTCTCTTATTTAAAGAATACATATTCTGAAAACAGCCCGATTTGTATTTTGAGGAAAGAATGGACATTTCCTAAAAGATGACATTCTAATGGTCAGCATGCATTTGAAAAACTGTTCCACGTTGCTAATCATTAGGGAAATGCAAATTAAAGCCACAAGGAGGTATCCCCCTATACCTGTCAGATTGACTATTACCAAAAAGTCTAAAGAAAACAAGTGTTGGTGAGGATGTAGAGAAAAGGGAACCCTAATACGTTTCTGGCAGGGATGTAAATTGGTATAGCTATTATGGAAAACAGAATGGAAGTTTTTCAAAAAATTAAAAACTGAACTATAGTACCATATGATGCAGCAATACCATTTCAGGATGTATATCCAAAGTAAGTGAAATCAGCATGTCCAAAAGATACCCACATACTCATGTTCACTGCAGCACTATTCACAGTTGCCAAGATTTGGAATCAACCTATGTGTCCATCAAGGGATGAATGGATAAAGAATATGTGGTGCATAGACACAATGAAATACTATTCAGCCTTTAAAAAGAAGAAAATCCTGTCCTTTATAGCAATCTGGATAAAACCAGAAGATATTATGTTAAATAAAATCAGCAAGGCACAGAAAAACAAATGTCACATGATCTCATGCCTATGCAGAATCTAAAAAAGCTGAATTCATAGAAACAGAGAGTACAGTGGTGGTTACCAGAAACTGAGGGGAAGGTATGGAGACTGGAAAAATGTCATTCAAAGGATACAAAATTTCAGTTAGATAAAAGGAATAAGTTTAAGAGACCTGTTGTACATCAAGGTGACTATAGTCAAGGACAATAAATTGTATAATTGAAAATTGCTAAAAGAGTAGATTTAGCATGTTCTTACCATCAAAAAATAAGTATATGAAGTAATACATATGCTAATTAACTTTATTTAGCCATTCTACAATGTATACACACACCACACATCATATTGTACACCATGAATATATACAAGTTTGTCAATTAAAATTATAAATGGCTGGGCACTATGGTTCACATCTATATTTTAAGTACTTTGGGAGGCCAAGGCAGAAGGATTGCTTGAGGCCAGGAGTTTGAGACCAGCCTGGGTAACATAGTAAGTCTCTCTCCTCTCTCTCTCTCTCTATATATATATGTGTGTGTGTGTTTATTTATATTTATATTTATTTATATATTTTTATTTTTTTTTTTTTTTTTTTTTTTTTTTTTTTTTTTTTACCAGGTGTGATGGCATGCCCCATCTACTCAGGAGGCTGAGGTGAGAAGAATGCTTGAGTCCAGGAGTTTGACCTTGCAGTAAGTTGGGTCATGACACTGCACTCCAGCCTCAGCAACAGGAAAAGAACGTCTCTTAAAAGCTAATAATAATAATAAATATATACATATATAATTTTTCAAAAGATGCTGAACCTTAAATATGTTTTACCTATAAATAAACTTAGAAAGGAGGATGAAATTTTTTTTTGATGTATTATCCTTGGCTTAACTATAATATATCTAATATTATGGCTCAAATAGACAGTCTCAGACATTCTCAGAGTTCCATCATCCTAATCTGTGGGACTACCCCATAAGATTATTCCGAATTTCACTAATGGTCTTTGTTCCTCTTCTCTATTTCCCCTATGGTAACAATTTCAAATGCTTCTAACACATAAATTTATAGGTGCCTAACTCCAGGGACAGAAATATACTACAGAGTTCCTGGACACGTACAAAATCCAGATCTTGGCACTGCCTGTAACCATTCCTTCACTTGGGCTAACCAATTGTTTCTGAACCTTTGCTTTTCATTTATAAAATATAAATAATTTCTATAGTCAAAACAATGCTTGTAAAAGCCTTTTATTAGTAAAGAATAGACAACGTATTGTAACATATTTCTTTAGTCTGTAAGACCTTTGAAAATAAGGGCTTAAACATTTTATGCTGGGCTTATAACAGTACTTCACATAGCATCGTAGGTCATCAAAAAATAAATTTTCAGTCCATAAGGCCAAGGTCAAACAGAAATAAAAATGCTAATATATTTTTAGAAGTGCAGTTATTTTGTGGAAATAAGTTTTTACTGTGAAAAGACGTAGAATAAAAAAGAAAAATTAAGGTGATGATCAAAATAAAGATACAAAGTTAAGGATAAAATGCAGGTTATTGAATCAATTTAAGATTTGCTTCAAGCAACAATAATACCAAATTTTTAATAGCCGTGATCTTAGATAAAGGGTAGAGATTATATCTTAAATTTTTATTGTGTGTTTTTTTTTTTTCGTGAACCATTAAGCCATTAAGGTTAATTTAATGAAATTTCATATAGCTATAGTACCAGCTGTTTAATAATGAAGAATGCTGTGTACCAGTTTAGAGAAGGCTTCAGGGGTTGTTTTATATGCTGTTTTTTAACAATCCAACTAAGTCAGGGGTCATTTGAAGATGCGAAGATTGGAAAAAATAAATCCACAACAATGGCTGAGCTAATTGTTTACAATAGCTAATGGAATCTGAGATTGTGGGATATAATTGACTATGTATGTGGCCTATAGTGATTTTCCCTTAAGGAAAAAGTCATTGTCGTTGTTTTGGTTTTGGGGTTCTTAACTTTTTTAGTTTTTAGTTCATGAATTTACTATACATACACTTATTTCATTCTAGGTGGACGGATATAAATATTTTCTTCAGAACATGTTGAGAAAAAAATTGCTGTCAGTATCTTTTTTGGGGTCTTGAGTCTATCTTTGCTTTCTTCATTACTTCTCAATGATTTTACAATTAAAAATTATTGAACTAATTTTGCCTTATCCATGCTTAACTTCTCCTGATCTTGTTATTCTTCTATATGTGTTCTGGTTCAGGTTCCCTATTTGTAAGATGCATCCTTTGGATTCATAAGAAAAATAAAAATGTCTTCAACCCTTCACCACAAACTCTACTAAGTGGGGAAGAAAGAGTATTGTCTTCCAATTCCAGGGGATTATATGTGCACGTTTGGGGTATCTGAAGGAAAGCCCAGAATGGTCTTTCTTATGGAGCGAGTCTCCCCACTTACCAGATGAAATAGGGTGTCAGTTCTCCACATTAAACATCAAGGTATGTGTATGGTGCCTCTGGGAAAACTGGGGAGGAAGGTAGTCTCTAATTTTTGTAATCAAGTATTCTATCATCACTGTTTGGCAAAAGGATAAAGAACTGGCCAACATAAAAAAGAGACACAGTGATTGTTGGGGCAAAAGTAGCATACACTATACTCACATAAGTCATTTGGGTGCTTAGGGGATAATCAAACTCTCTTTGAAATTGCATCATGGAACCTGTAGCTCATTATATTGTGATGGATAATAGTGAAATGTGGGCACTCCATCCAGTATACAGCTTCAGCATTACTATAACTTCAGGAAAGTGATGTTATATCACTCTG
The DNA here is from genome assembly GCA_963574415.1 of Tarsius wallacei. NCBI lineage: Eukaryota > Metazoa > Chordata > Mammalia > Primates > Tarsiidae > Tarsius > Tarsius wallacei. Next base: position 4,428 of record CAUYQG010137297.1, on the reverse strand, counting down.
AGCCCTAATGGTCCATGGATACTTGGAGGCTTTTATTATTTTTCCAAATTGTCTGTGGTTTTAATACAGATTTATAAACAAGTGTTCAATGATTTTTAACTATAGACACCAGAAAGAGCTGAAGGAGCGAACCTGATTTAGATTGTCATCAAGTATTTTAAAAGGCTATTTTTGGATGTAAATTATTTTGCTCATACAGAAAAATAGTAATAAACATTGATTAAAGCCCAACGAATTGAGCCTAATGTACACAGCTCCTCCATTGTGTTAGCCACAACACTAAGTTCTGAGAAGTTTATAAAGATCTTAGTCTCAGTCCTTTCTCTTAAAAAACAGACAAAATTATGCATAAAAGGTAATATAAATAATAAACTGGGAAGAAAAACAATATGAGATAGAAAATCATACTTGGCAGATAAATATAAAATTTGTTTCAAACAAGGTAAAAGGATAGTTATAAACATACAGCAAGAACAACATTGGCAGGTATTTAAGCAAAACTAAACAAACAAATAAATAATCCAGAAATGTTTATCTCAGTGACCTTTTAGGAAAAAACGATTTGTTCAACTTGGATTGGCTGTAGTTCTCTGAGTTGCTGGATGGAAACAAGACATGGCTGTAATCTCACCGGCCATCAAGACAAATGTTTCCAACCGACATAGAAACTCAAAGAACACATCCCCACACATTTTCCCATGGGAAAGACTTGGCTATCTAGGCTCAACTATTGCCAAATAAGCCATTTGCTTGGATGAGATTTCTCTGGGTAGGGCTGAGGAGTGAGAAAGGGTAGAGAGTCAGCTAAATGGGTTGGGGAAGATGAAATAAGCAATTTGTCCTGGGATAGAAGCTTGAGGGAGAGACAAGTACAAGAATGGTAAAAGCAGGTGATGCCTAGGACCATATTTAAACAGTTGCACTGATGTCATTCCAACCTCAGCTGTGGTCTTTGAGCTGCATGTAGACAGTTTCATGTCCCCTTTCTCACCTCTTCAATACTTAGCACAATGCCTGTAACTTAACAGATACGCAGACATTATTTGCTAAGTGAATTAAAGAATATATTTTAGCACCAGTTAGTCTGCAATAGAAGGCAGACCTCCCGCAGGGAATCATCTTATAATTCACTGTCTTCTTGTTGGTGCCAAAAGTAACAAAAAGTTGCTGCTGCTTTTTTGTGCCTTAACAGAGATGTTAGAAAAAGGAAAAGAAAAAAGAAAAAAGAAAAGAAAACTGTCAAAGGAGAACAACATTTTATTGAAGAAAAATATTGACATTCGCAAAAAAAAAATAAGAGAACAAAACTCTTGTTGCCCCTCTATCTCTAAAATTCCTCTATTCGCCAAGAAAAACACAGAGGTTAACAGATTTAGCAGGGAAAGCAGGCTGTAGTCCCATTGACAGCTAGGAAATGAAATGACATCAAGTATTCGATGATTGCCCTCAATTAGCCTATGCAAAGCAAGAATTAATTACCAGCATTGAAAAAGCTCACCTTTGACTTCTCTTTCAAGATCTCACTTAACACTGAGTGTTCCTCTGGCGTTATAAATGAAGGTCCGGTGGACTTGAGAACTTGCTTTTCCCTGAATATATTTTAGTAAGAAGCAGTTTTGTTTTGTTTTTTTTTAAATATGGCAACTCAAATTTAATGAAAGAGGACTCTTACCTGGTGTCAGATATAGATATACCTATAAATACATAATGCATAGATATATAGATATAGATACAAATACCCCAATGATTGGGATATCCTGATTCAGATGCAACAGGCATTAGCAGTAACCCTTGTACACATTAGCTTTGGAATTCTCAAGGCAACAATTACAAATATTAAAGTAAACCTATAAAATAATTTTATTACTATGCAGGGAAATAAATCATAACAATAATGTCTATGTAGGTAGAGATTCTATTTTTTGGCATAGTCTCCTGACAAAAACTGTATATCTTTTCCCCAAGCCAGTAATCAAATCAAATCAAATGAATCTCTAAAGTCATTCACTTAATAAAATAATATTGTTAAGCAAACAATAAAAACCTCATTGGCAAGAAAAAAGTAAGTAGTATCAGAACACAGAGGAATGTCCGAACAGAAAGACAGAATGTGATTTGCTCTATTTGGGAGAGCTGTCTGGGCAAATGGAAAGGTTTAGCTTGGCTTAGCTAATGTATCTGGTCAGCATAAGAATTAGGAAATACAAGGAAGTGACATAGTATGGGAGTTAAGACCACAGAAAAATGGAGAAAATAAGAAAGCAGGAGAAGGACCTTTGAAAAAGAAATTAACATTTGCCTAAACATCTAAATTTCAGCCTCTGCAGGAGACCTTTTGCCTACGGCTATGTGACTATAACAGCATGGTTACCAAAGTAAGAAGCTATGCTCAGAGTAGTTACATAATCTGGCTGAGATCAGAGGACAGGGAATGAAAAGTGTGTCTTTTTTGGAAGTTTGCTGAGGTTGAACCCAACCTGTTGTGGGCTTAAGTTCCACAGTTTACTGTAAGAGCTATCCCTATGGATAAGGAAACCAGAGTTAGCTGTATGGGCAAGGGTGTTTAATCATAACACGAGCACAACTGTGTTCTGTATAATTGATCATAATTTGGTGAAAAAAATGGTTCAAATCCTACTCATCTCCACAGACATCTCTATTTCTGAAAGCCTGGAAACCAGTAAACAGAAAATGGGGTGGATCTGATGGTTTAACAGAAACAAGGTAAGCCCTGATGAAATGTTTTATGTCACTTACAGTTGGTACATACACAAGCATCACAATTAACTTAGTAATTGCCTGCTCTATGGAGGTTTTCAAACTTCTAGTGGAGTCAAGGGCAGGAGCATAAATGTTTGCCGGCCTTAAGAGAGAATATTTGTATTTTTTTTTACCGAATATGTCTTGAAAAGATAATTATAGAAATGTATTGTTGGACCCAGACAGTATTCGCTCATTATTCTAATATGATATTGGGATCCAAAAGAAGATGCCAATGAATATTCTTTTGGGGATAATTTAGTGAGGTAGTAAAAGATAGTTTAGGGGCCAGAGGTGGTGACGCATGCCTGTAATTCCAACAGTTTGGAAGCCCAAAGTGGGAGTACTGCTTGAGTTCAGGAGTTTGAGGCAAACCTGGGCATCATAGTGAGGTCTCATCTCTCCAAAAATAAATAAATAAATGAATAAAGGAATTAGTCAGGTGTGGTGTGCACCTCCAGTTCCACCTACTCAGGAAACTAAGGTGGAAGGATTGCCTGAACCCAGGAAGTCGAGGCTGCAATGAGAAATGAGAGTGCCATTGCATTCCAGCATGAGCACCAGAGTGAGACTTCGATAAAAATAAAAATTTTTAAAAGATAAATAAATAGATGAGAGTTTGGGTTTAAATCCCAGCTCTGCCATTGGGTCTGGGTAAATTATTTAAATTCTTTTGGTTTCAGCCATTTCATCTGTAAAATAGGGATGTTCTCAGTTTCTATTTCAGAATTGCATTAAAGTGTTTAGAACTATGCCAGCACACAGCAAGGACTGAACATGTTTAAGCTACCACCTCTCCTATTATTATTAATAATAATACTATGGACATAAGGAAATTCAACTTCCTATATCTGTGAGTATAGCTTTGAGACATTACCTAAATTATACTCTTTTTATGTAGCTGTCAGTGAAAACATACCTGTGTGTTTCTCTCGCCAGGCCAGTGCTCATTTAAAAATAAATAAATAAATGATAAAGGCGAATGAAACTGAATTGTGTGTTTTCCAAAGGGAGTTTATTGTTGCTGGCTACAGCATTACATTTTAAAAAGGCCAATCAATTTCTTATAAAACCAGTCTGCAAATAATGAGTCATGCTGCAGAATTTTGTGACTTTTCAGAGAATATTTTTCTTTTTGACAGCAATATATCTCTGTGTAACTTTAAAACTCTGTTGAAACCGGTTTGTTTGGACAGTGTTTGCCAACTTCTGCTTTGAGTGTTAAGAGTGAACCACTCAGTTCAGGCAGAAAAAGACAAGTCCAACTGTTTTTGAATATAGTAATACTGCTGTCCACCCCAAAGTAAACAGAAATTGACAATTTGAAAATGTCATCAACCCTGAGCTTTCAAAGGTGTTAAATATTTAACTGTAGCTAATAGACTGCAAAGTAGTGTTTGCTTAACCAAATGTACATGCTTTTTATTTCTCCCTGATCACCCTCAGGATCATCTTTTTTGTAGTTTGACTCAGCTTTCAGAAGCTCAGCAGGCTTGAAGGTAGCAATGACACTTTTCTTCTCGAAAACTCTAGTTGTAGCTTGAGGAGAGTGTTTTAGAACCCAGGTTTCAATTTGTGCAGTCTTTAATTAGAGAGAGAATAAAATAAAAAAGAATCTAGGCTTTGGAGCTGGGTTCAAATCTCAGATCGGAAATCTAAAATCTGTAC